>JAJLVH010001132.1:0-10580 GCA_030570155.1 Magnusiomyces magnusii
AGACCACAAGGCAATGTGTGCATTTATCATTGCCCTTTTTTGCAGAGATTATAAACTTGGACAACAAAAATGTTCAACTCTTGAAATTTTGGGTGCTTGTTTGGAGCACACTTTTAATCAAGAGTCTCCAGTTTTGCGTCAATGGGCGTGCTTATGTTTGTCACAAATCTGGGACAGAAACGTTGACGCCAAATGGTTAGCGTTAGGCGCCAACATTCCTGAACAATTGTTTAGATTACTTTCCGATCCAGTTCCTGAGATTCGAACATCTTGTATTATGGCACTTACTAATTTTGTTGGCGTTGGCGAAAGTGAAGAAATCAGCGATGAAATTCGAGCACAGGAAACTAAAATTGCACAAGCTGTGCTGCCGCTTTCTTCAGACACGTCGTTTCTTGTTCGTCGTGAAGTGATGGTATTTTTTTCACGATTTGTTAAACAATATCTTGCTCGAATGTTGGTGTGTGCATTTTCTAGTATGGAAGATGAAGCTACCATGCTCAACATTTATGTTCCCAATACTAGTTCTGTTTACTCATCTCCAGCTGAAGGTACTATTTTCAATAGTATTTGGAATGCGTTATTGGTTGCCTCTGAAGATCCATTTCCGGATGTTGCCAACTTTGCTCAATCAGTTGTTGATTATGTTATTGATATCTTGAGTAGTACAGTGTTGACTGATGAGTCTGAAATGTTGGCAGACCAAATTATGCAAAACACTGCCAAAAACTTTACCAAAAAAGTAGATGCACCTGTTCAACCACTTCCAAGCACTGAACGTATGGAAACTCTTAAAGCATCTAATACCAATAATAATGAATCTGGATTTACTTCAACATTAAGAAGATCAGTTTCACTCGCGGCTTCAATTCGTCAAGCATGGACAGGAGAATCATCACCTACAGCACCCCAAATCACGCGGACTGCTGTTTCTACTATTCCATACGGATATGGTAAACGACCATTTTGCACTCGATACAAAAAGTATGATGTGAAGCAAAAGATCGAGCTACCATTGGATAGTGGATTTTTTGCATATTCATGTGAATATTATCAAGAGCCACAAATGACTAGCCATGAAGCAGATGAGCCTGGCAGTGAACGGTACCAAAAGAGGTTTTGGCGCAAGACGCGTAATGAAAAGATCATGTCAGAAACTCAGATTGAAAAAGATATGGCGTTGACAGGTAATTGGAACCATCAACTTGTGTCATTGAATAATGAAACTCAGCCATCGAAATTATTGTTTGCTCAATTTGAACCTCATTTAGTAGCAGTTGATACCCAAGATTCGGTGACAGTATGGGATTGGACAAGACGCAAGAAATTGAATCGATTTTGCAATGATAATCCTGTGAATTCACGAATTACAGAAGCCAAATTCATGAATGAAGATGATCAGCCGTTATTGTTGACAGGATCCAGTGAAGGTGTTGTTCGATTATACCGAAATTACGAATCCAACAAGAAGATTGAATTAGTATGTGCCTGGCGGGCACTTAGTGATTTGTTGCCAGCTAACAAGAGCAGTGGATTAATTGCAGAATGGCAACAGTCTCGAGGTGCATTGCTGGTTGGTGGAGATGTTCGAATGATTCGTGTTTGGGATGCAGCTCGTGAAATCTGTGTTGCTGATATACATGCCCGTTCCAGTTCTCCAGTTACTTCTTTGACTTCCGATCAAGTATCTTCACATGTTGTTGTTGCAGGATTTGGAGATGGTGCGGTTAGATTGTATGATCGACGGCTGGATAACCGAGATTCCATGGTGAAATGTTGGAAATCGCACAACAGTTGGGTTGTCAATGCACGCATGCAGCGAGGAGGTGCCCGAGAACTTGTTACTGCTAGCACCGATGGGAAAATCTGTTTGTGGGATATCAGGCTGTCGAATCCCATTCTTGAGTTTTCGACTCGGGATGCGCGAGGCCATGGAAGTCACCAAAGCGGTACCAACAGCCATAGCATTTCAGTGATGGATCTTCATGAACATGCGCCTATTATTGCAACCGGCGGGTACACCAACAAGAATGTACAACTGTGGTCGACACTTGGTGTTGCGACGTCGTATGCGAAAACTGCGTCGTCGAGTTATATGGTTTCCAAAGTTTCTGGAGCAGGGACGGGCAGCAGTAATACTGGAGGCGGAGCGTATAGCAAGAACATGCTGTCGCATTTGACGTTTCATCCTCACCGAATGATGTTGGCTACGAATAGTTTGAGCGATGCGAACATTTTGGTGTTTAATTGTAAGGGTAATTAGGGATTGTTTTATTTTATGTTTGATAGATTTGCTTTTTTTTATTTTTAATATTTTTTCCAACATTATATTGTTATATTTAGTATATAGTTAATACAAAACCTGTAAATCCAAACTGATTATTGGTAAAGAGGCCGAATGGAGTCAACGTTACGAACATGACCAAGGTTTGGGTCTGATGACACGCTTGTCGCAAAAACCGGCAATGGCTGTTGGAAACGTTGGGTTGTAGGATCGCAAACAGGCATGATGGAGCAACCAAAATCTTTTTCGTCATTGCCATAGTAGTCGTTGTGGTTGCAAGGTTGGGGCAGGACCAAGGTTGGATACGAGAGAGATTTTGTGTGACGACAAGGTTGGTTGACCGTGTATTGATCGACATGAGCTTTGGGAGAAGCGTAGCGAAGAGGAGCTGTTGGAGTTAAAGGAACCGGGTGGTGATTGAAATAATCAATCGAGCTCTGAACCGGTTTTCTAGGAATCCGTTTGGCACTTGAAAGGTCTCCAGTCTTTTGACCCTTCTCAGCCATTTCCCTTTTTTTGACTCGTTCTCTTCGTTTGACTCTCTCCGCTTTCTTGATCCACATCACCGGTCGGTCCAAGCTTTGGTGCGCGGCCCGTTCGCCAGCACTCGCAGGTCTTCCGTGCTTTTCTACAAACGCGTCCATGTCCATTTCTCTGTTCATTACTTTGGTAGCGTCGACGATTCGGGCCATGGTTTGGTGATCGGAGTCTAGTCCATCTTGTGGCTGCTGCTGTCGGAACAGTTTGGACAACAGGTGAGACAAGTGGGTTTGCTTTTTGTTTTCAACGTTTTCTTCGGCTTGGTTTGGTTCATTCAAAGATGAAGTATAATCAAATGACTCGGATCTGCTTATTTTGGATTTAGATTTAAATTTGAAAAATGGCATAATGAAAAAAACTTATTGATCGAGTGAAGAACAAAAACCTTTACTCTAAGGATCCATTTTTTCTTAAATACATTTTCAATTGATTTGGTTGAAATGGGCAATGATTAATCGAATCAACATCAAAACCAGGCTAGTTTAAGAAATCAATCAAACAGCTCAAATCGCCTTTTTTCAAATCACAATCGCCAAACGCGTCCGGAAACGGAAAAATAGTAATGTAGGTATATTTAAGGGCAAGGGTTATTTCAGTTCTAGAATAGACATTATTACAAACGGATGATTAATTCTTGTTAATCTTGGCTTCCAGGGCGCCGACATGGGCTTCCAACCGCACGACCGCGGAATTGAGAGCAACGACTTGGCCAACAATCACGTCGTTGGCGGCGTGGTACTCGTTGAGAAGGTAGCTGGAAGTGAAACCGCCTGCCACGAGTGAACCAACACAAAATCCGACAAATCTGTATATTTTGTTCAATTGTTAGATGGTTAGTTTGGTTTAGTTGTTAGTAAACAAAACAGCAGTAACGCTGCAATACACATACCCTCCTCTGAAAGCGCCTACTTTTCTCTTTTTCTGAAACACAACTTGAGGCTTGGGAACAGAAGCAGCGGCATTGGCAGCTACCGAGCTTGCGGCCGCGCTAGTGGCGTTGGCAGCTGCGCTTGTGGCGTTCGCGGCAGTCGAGGCGTAGCGGCGAGCGGAGGGTTTGGCTGAGGCAAAGACGGTTCGGAGCATTTCTGGCGTTGGTGCGGGTTCGTTGGTTGGTCGGTTGGAGTCGATTGCGAGGCCGCAAAAAGAATTGGTGGAGGTGAAAAATGGACAGCGCGCGGTTCGCGGACCGGGTCAGCCACAAGTCACGTTACTGCTGCGACCAGCGAATCAGCGGCACTAAAAAAATCAAATTGAAATCTAAATGAAACCAAAACTCACGACTGCGACTTTCTCCGCATAAAAGAGCCAAAAAACGACTTTTTTCGCTTGGGCTTGGCCTCGCTTGGCCCCGGCGACGACCTCTCGCTGCCCGTGGTCCGGTGCACCGACAGGCTGTTGTCGTACAAGCTGTAGTTGTTGTTTGTCGAAATCGTTCGTGCCAGCGACAGCGGCGCACCCGAAGCTGACATTGGCGGGCTTGTGGGCCCAATGTTTGGACTGTTGCCGACATAGTTGGGGACGCTTTTGCTGGGACTCAGCAACGTTCCGGGACTAAAGACCGCGTTATGAGGGTCGCACTCTCCATCCTCACCGTCTTCGTGCTCATTCTTCTTCTTGTTCATTTGATATCCAAATTTCAGTCGGTGGGGATGGTTGCCGTTGCTTTTGGTATTCAAAGCTCTTGTAGTTGCCGGACTCGACAGATCTGAAAACGATCCCGAAGATCCTGTCCCACTCACCGTAGTTGCTGTGGACTTTGATGTATTGTTGTCACTTGCCGTCATTTCAACCCCATTGCTTGGCTGTGCTCTAGGCGAGTTCGTCGCACTCGTTCCTGTAAACTTTCCATCTTTATCCCAATCTGCAAACAATGATCGATAGTTTTGGCGTGTATCGTCGTCGTTATAATCTATTTCAATGTTTTTGCGTGCAGTCAAATATGTTAAATAATCAATTGGCGAAATAGCACTACCTTCTCTTTCACGAGGTAACAATCCTTTAAATCCTTCTTCCTTTTCTTCTTCTTCATCTTCTTCTTTCTTTTTTCTCTCTTTCTCTTCATTGTTGACGCCATTTTCAATTACCGACATTGGCCCATCATCTGATGATACTGTAATAATAGGTGGATTGGGTAATTTTTGATTCTCTTCTTCTGCTTCTTTTCTCTTTTTAAGCATGTCCATGATATCTTGTAATTGATACTTTGGCGATTCATCAAGTTTGCTGCGCTTATCAAACATTTCTTGAACAACGACAATTACAGGAACTGGTGAATGATTAATGAAAAAATTGGAAAGTGTGTTTTTCTTAGACATGTATCTCATAACTTTTTGATACTGTTTAAGTGAAGTGCCGACAATAACAATAGCAGGTTGATACAACAAAACAGCTTGACGAACAATATGCCGAACACTTCCTAAACAAAGTTCAACAACAATATTGATTTTCTTAACGCTAGAATCAACAATTGTGTGGACGATTTGAGTCAACACTTCTTCAGACTTGTTTTTATAATATTCGGTGGGTTTAGTAGTTTCCTTTTCTACTTTTAAACAAAGCAATTCATCACCGTCTTCCATAACTTTTTCAACCAACCATTTCAAAGCACGCCAGGAGGTAGAAACCGACGACAAAGCACACAAAAAGGTTCGTGAACCATAAGTTGGTTTATAATCTTCATGTTTTGAAGAGATGGAGAAGGAATTAAAAGTGTCGTCATTATTTGAAGAGGAGGACCAATTACCCACTGCAGAAAAGGCGGGTCTGGTAAAACGAAAACCCGAAGAGGAAGAAGAAGAGGGGGGGTCGTGGTAATCGATATTGATGGTATCAAAAGCAACACGTTTGAAAAAAGGAGTATCTTCCAATTCTTCAATGAGGGGGTCATCATCATCATCATAATCGTCATCACTTTCAAAAAGAGAATTGTTGTCGTTGTCATTTTCAGTATTTAAATTTAAATTACCAATGGAAGCAGAACTACTTCTTCTTCTTCTAGAATGAGGATCGTTGGCAGAAGACACATCTCTACTACGACTTCGAGCTCTTGAATTGCTACGACTGTTGACGGTAGGAATACGTCTACGAGAAGAAGAGCGTTTTCTAGAGCCCGAACCATAAGAAGAATGGTGAGAATCTTCAGAATGACGGCGTCTAAACAACAAACTATTAGAATTGGTATTATTAATAGTAGCTTCGGTAGAAAAGCGAGAAGGAGTGAGAAGGGAAGATTGAATATTGGTTTTGTTATTAATGTTAATGTTGTGAATGTTATTATTGTTGATGATGTTTGAATCTGAACCAACTACAGCGTTGGAAGAAATAGATCTTGATAAAGCAGGTTTCAAGCCCTGAACACGGCCAGAGGCCGAATGAGAACGACGGGAATGGATAGTTGAATTGGTGTCAATGTTGTTGCTGTCATTATTGATGGCAGAAGTAGAAGAACCGGCCGGGGAATTCGATTGGAGTTGATGTTTTAGTTTATCAATATCAGGTTCAAGAAAAGAAACCGACATTTTTATTCGAATTGGATTGACTGGAATAGCAAGAAACTGGTTTGTGGAGTGACGCAGAAAAACATAAAATAAAAAATAAAAAAAATAAAAATAAAAAAGGAAAAAGAAAAAAAGGAAATCAAAAACCTTTATATATAAAGCTTAAAAAAAAAAAAAAAAAAATATTAAACGGGACCCCACGGCTGACCCGGAACTTGGCATTCAAGAACCGAAAAGGCGGAAAACAATTTGATGAGAAAATTGACAATAGCTTCAATAACACGGTGGACAAACACTTATGCGGAGAGTTCTGCATCACATGACGAGAAAAAAACAACCGCGCCGCCCAGAATCGAACGCCAGCTAGCATGAGATCACATGACCTTCATCATACCTGATTTGCTGCATTTTTGCCGCGACCGCGAAAATTTTAGTTTTTCTTTCCGCTTCCACCCACTCCAGTCCCAGTTTTCCACACTTCCCGCGACGACAACAACGTAAAACAATGGCCGATCATACTAGAGATCCCTGTCCTATCGTGATTCTGAACGATTTCGGTGGTGCATTTGCCATGGGCGTGAGTACATATTTGCTTTGTGGCGGTGGCTGCAATCAGGCACTAACACTTTTTTTTTTTTTTTAGGTCATTGGTGGCACTGTTTGGCATGGCATCAAAGGTTTCAGAAACTCGCCAATCGGTGAACGACGAGTTGGCGCGTTGTCCGCGATCAAGTTAAGAGCTCCCACTGTCGGTGGCAATTTCGGTGTTTGGGGTGGCATTTTCTCCACCTTTGACTGTGCCGTCAAGTCGGTCCGTCGCACTGAAGATCCGTTTAACGCCATCATTGCCGGGTTCTTCACTGGTGGCTGCCTGGCCATTCGTGGCGGTTGGAAAGCTACTCGTAACGGTGCCATTGCTGCCGGCTGTGTGCTTGCTGTTTTTGAAGGTGTTGGTATCATGTTTCAACGATTCATGGCTGCTCAAAATGTTCCTGTTGCTCCTCAACTTCCTGATGCTCCTTTACCTGCTTAAAAAAAAAAATATTATTGATTTCTTTTATTTATATCAAATCATCATCTTTTTTACGATTTTAACGATACCTCGATTGTTTTTTTATTAGTTTTTTTCATCATTCATCAATTGCTACATTTTGGTGTTTCTTTTTGTATATAGCTCCCAATTTCATACGTTTTTTTAAAAAAAAAAATTGTTAACAAAAAAAACATGAAAAAAAAACAGTGATCAAGTGACCGTCACAGTAATATCACATGACTAAATATCAACACTATCTGACCAATCACGTTGGTGCCTGGTTTACAGTTGCACACTAACTGAATCAATTCAGTTAATGCACCCCTGAAGTGCGTTCACATATGCACCTTTTCTTGACTGAAAATACAAAAACCATAAAAATATTCAACGTGTTTCTAATAATACATGGACAAAATGAACCGAAAGACCTAAAACGTTGAAAAGCTGCAAGTCTCCAAGGCTGCGCAATTTCAACGTGGAAAATAAACATAAAAACTACTTTACACCCGAAACTGGTCATCAAACGGGCTCGTCAGGTTTCGGCTTCCGTGTTTACTCAACGAGTGCGCATTATTTTTATCTTCCGTGCTCTGTGCATACATCAGTGCTTCAATTGGAAGATCGCCAATAACGTCTTCACTGCCAGTTCCAGGACGGTTGCTTGCTGGTGATTGGTAGTTGGGCCCTGGTTCCATGGCCGATTTGTAGCTAACAAAACTGCTGGCCTGACTGGCTCTGTATGAATTCAAAAACGGCGCACTAGGCGGTGGTCCTGTAGGCAAACCACTAAATTGTGTCAACGTAGGAGTCTGTGGTGTGGCAAATACCGAATTGGCTCTAATTGTACTAGCTCCTGACATTGGCCGGTTGTCAATAGGTGTTGCTGGTGGATTTCCTGTAAGATTCTTTCCAACATTGGCTGCAGATGTACGTGAAACAAAAGATGACGATGATGTTGCTGTTGTTGTTGCTGCTGCTGCTGTACTGCTATTGTTATTACCAGGATACGAAGTCATGCTAAGACCTTTTGGAAATCCATTTGATCCAATTCCTGATACTTCTTCGTCTTCATCTTCATCACTATCCGATGAAACCATACTAGTTTCATCTTCTTCAGGAATGTATTGAGACTGTAATCCTAAAGTTGGAACAGACGCAGATGCAGAAATTTTACCAATTGTAACAGGATGCGCACTCATGAGATCCATACGCTGGAACGTTGGTGCTGTTTCATAAGTGGTTGACCGAATGTCGGAAATTTGACTGGCACGAATATCGTCGTATAAACTATTGGTGGGGTTACCACTAATATCGACAAGATTTGGACGTGCTTGAATTGCAGTCATTGTTGCGGCTGTAATCACAGCAGTAGAACCTCTGTAATCGTTAGAAGCTATAGAAGAACGTCCGTAAACAGAATTGGGATTACTATCGAGTTGAGCATCCATGTTTGCACGAGTAGTGACACCTGGAATATATGCAATAGGAATGACATTTGAAGAACGAGTGAGAGAAGTTGTTGAAACAGAACAAGTCGTGTTACGGTTATTAGTTGTGTCAGCGAATTGTTGTTGAGCTTCATTAGGCGATACATCTAAATACTGAGAGGGAAGAACATCTGAAGGGAAAAACGTGTTAGGAGAGTCCGGCTTTTCGTAATCGGAATTACTAGACATAGAGGCCAAAAGCCTGATTTTGTTTCTGCGAGGTCGAATATAAAACCACCAAAACAAAAAGACGGCAGCGACAATCGCAAAAAACCCGCCAACGACGCCGCCTACAACGGCACCAGTTGCCGAACCAGATAAAGAAGAGTGAGCAGATGTTGATGAACTTGAAGATGATAGCTTTTGACAGTAAGTTTGAGGACAAGAGTCGCAGGACTGGGTCGTCATTTGGCAGACCTCGTCGTCGGCACAAGAAGGACATGCCGGGATTTCGGTGCAAACGACGCACGATCGAGGCAGCAGAAGATGAGGCGAAGACATGGAAATCGGTGGTGTGGATGGTTAGAATAAAAACAGGAAAGGGTTGGGAATGGAGAACCAAGTCTTGCAAAAGTGGAGACATTGGCAGCTGTTTCAGGTCGCAGACAAGGACGTGTGCGCAATTGGTAATGATTGGTAATGCATTGGTAATGGTCATGTGATACAGATTTATGGCCAATCAGGAGACAGAGAATGCGTCTTGTCGATAAAACTCCATTTATGCTATCTTTTTTTCACTATAGCCTTTTTATATTTTATTTTCAAAACCACGCATTTTGTTTGTAAAGTTATCTATTTATCAAAATAAAAAACGTAAATATCGCTTTGATAATTTTAATGAATGAAACTAATTCACTATTACAATTCGGTTTAATACCATTATTCAGCAACGCTAACATGCTTTTGTGAGGGTCCGTTTCACTGCTTAAGCAGCTAATGGCTGAATTAGGTATATGGTCGCTGAGATCAAGTTTAAAGGTATGAGATGTATATTTGTCTAACTATTGTACCTTTTAATTATGAATCAAGTATTTTGCGTCTTTTCCATATATGTAATCACATCATCAACACAAAATGTTTGTATGTACGAAAACAAAAATAGCCAATTAACACGCATTTTGTTTTGCAAATATGTATTAATCGCTTTAAGTTTATTTAATATTTATCCAAATTTATCTTCCGCTTTTTGCACGACAATAACTGCTTGTTTACCTGATTAATTACTTTTTTATATATTTTATTAATTTTTTTGTAGCCAATTGGTGACTTTACAAAATAATTCACAACTTTAACCATATAACTTTTAGCCAGCTTACTGTAAAAAAAAAGGTCTCACTGTCGTTGATCAAGATGGCAAAGAACAAAGTCTGGCTGGACAACACTCAAACCTCAACAAACGATGCCTTGTGTAGGCTCGATTCATATGTATATACCTCTTTTCATTTTCATCTTGTACTGCTTTATAAATTGTTTAAAGATACAGTATTTTATCAAGTTGATCTAAGTTTATTTGATACCAATAATGATTTCTAGCAATTTGAAATGGAATGTTCAACATTTGTAGTTTAGACTTGTTTATTGGTCTCTTTTCTTATACTTTCGCAAACTAAAAATTTGTACCAATTAAAGCAGCAGTAAATACTAATTATTTTGGTTATATTGAATAAATCATCAATTAGAGAATATTTTTAACAAGAAATCTTTTGCAAATATGTAAACGGTAAATTTTGTTGGGTACT
>JAJLVH010001133.1:0-10579 GCA_030570155.1 Magnusiomyces magnusii
TCTGCTATTACTTTCAATATCGTCAATGTTTTTCATATCATTAAACTCTTTGGTATTCCATATCGTAGACGATTTTATTCGCCGACTAAGTGCTGCGATATTAAACGGAGGGTCGCTAAACTTTAAATAAAACCCCTTTTCCAACATATTTCAAAACTATAGGTGTCATGAAGATCAAATTTGTTTCATTCAAATATAAATAACAATAATGGAATCAATGTGGTGTTGGTTAAAAAGAAAAAAAAAAGTCGAGTTAGGTTTTATGGGTGGTTTGGAAAAATCAGTTTTGCCGTTTTGTAAAGTAACGTCTTCAACACAAAAAACACAAATCTGAAATACCATCAAATAAGAATTAAATAAAAATTAACAGTCTTCATTGTCTATATACCTTATTTATTTACTTATTTATAAATTCTTCGACTTCTTTTACATCTTTGATTTAACAAGAGTCTTGAGATTCTTACGAGTTCCTTCTTCATTAACACGAACGGGTCCAGAATCGTTGACCTCACCTTGATCACCAAAAAGAATAACAGTGACAGTCAAATCATCTCTGTAGGATCGGGAAATTGGAGATGGAATACTAACAAGCATCGAAACCTGCTGGATATCTGAACCACCCAATGCATTTCTAACCAAATGGGTAGCAATGTTTTCGTCTTCAACTGTAAAGCTGGGAGTGGTACCTGGCTGACGGCCAATAACTTGTTTTTGAGACTCTGGGTGAGGTGAAATGTCCTTGACTGTAATAGTCAAGTCTGAATGTTCTGCCTTAATTACGGCACCAGGTCCATTGTTGAGAGCTACAGTATTTCCCTTAACATCTTCAGCATTAGTACTTCTGCCGCCACTTCCAAACATGCGTCCCCAAAGTGACTTGCTTGCACTCTTTTCCTTCATTGTTTCAGCAACATCGTTGAAATATTCGGGCTTCTTGACATTAAGCCATTGGACAACAAGACCAACAATTTCCTCATTTGTGAGCATTTCGTAAAGACCGTCAGTACCCAAAACCAAAAAGTCACCCTTCTTAGGACTAATCTTGTGAGTGGTGATTTCAGGTCTAGCAGTAACATAAGGTGGAGAATGAAAATCATGAGGGACACGACGACCGAAAAAGTACCGAACCATTTTTTCTTGAATATCCCGAGTCCACTTGTATCGAGCATCGCCAAAAGCTCTGGTAGGCTCAAGCATGCCAAGAACTCTGCCTCTACGAACAACTGAAGATTCTTCACCGGGATGCTCTTTGCGAATACGAGCAGCTTCTTCGCCGTTGGATCCAGTTTGATCAACACTTAAAGCACAAGCAGTCCATTCACCCTTTTCACCCATGGAACCAAGAACGGCTCGGGAGTCGCCAGTAACAGCGACACGCAAATCCTGCGAGTAGGTATCATAAAAAGCTAAAAGACCGCAAGATCCAGACAAGGCTGGTGCAATGTACTCTGCGGCTCCAGCCTTATCGGGATTGGCCATAAGTCGTTCAATGCTCTTGTGAACAATGTCATTGTCAAGTTTAACAAATCCTTGCTGAATTGCAGCGTCGACGGTTTCTGGGGATGGAACAAGTCTGTAAACAGAATCTGAGGTTGATTTTACATACGCCTTGTCCAGTTCAGCCAAAACGTAAGCAATCAAAGCATCTCGAAGCTTGGCTGAAGTAGTCCAACCCGAGTGACCGTCATAAACACCCCAAAACATCCAGTCACTAGAATGTGGAGTGTGTTGTTTAGTAGTGTCGTCAGAAGTGAGTAAAGGAACTTGAACAATTTTTTCTGAGCGATCATCTTCAATAGGAGAGTTGGAAGGCAATTGGGAAACGTCGTATCGAACGACACCCTTACCGCGATCAACAAAATAGGATTCTTCAAGCTCTCTGAGCCTAGCAGAAACTTGTAATGGCGTCATCATTGTAATTGGCTGTTTATTCTGCTGAGCGCTAGAACGAGGAAGACCAAAGGGAGCAGCGGTTGAAAAAGGAGAATCTAGAGAAATGGGATAAAGGCTCTTGTAATAAGTGAAATAAGATCCAGCTAGCAAAAGAGAAGTTGCTACAACAGCAACGCCACTCCAACGATTATGATGATTAGATGCTGAAGCTGAAGCTGGAACATATGTAGTTCCACCATTACGATTAAAAGAGTTGGATGAAACAAAACGATGTTGTTGGTTGTAGAGATTAGTACTGGTAGCAGTAGCAGCAATGGACTTGAAAGGAAAGCGTTTAACAAGGCTTGGATTCAAGCGAGTCAATTGAGAAATTCCAATTGGAGTCTTGTTGAGAGTTGAACCTAAAGTCAAAGAAGCAGTAGCGGCGTTGCTGCCAGTCGACAACTTTGCAGACTTGAGGGTTTTTGCCGATGGAACAGAAACCGAACGAAAAGCTTTAGATCGAAGCATTTTTGTATTGACTTGTTTATTAAAAGCAATGACAATCTAAGATGCGTAAATGCCGGTGATGACAACGCAAAAAAAAAAAAAGCTGTGGTGATGGGTTTTGAAAAACAAGAAAAAAAGCGGTGATGGTACAAATTTAGACGAACTGGTGGAGTGTGGTTTTTGGGCTCAGCAGCTGGAAATGTGACGCTTTCCCTGTCTGCTAATTGAAGTGAGTTAAACCAAGTTAATTAACAAACCGTGATCAAGGCCACCAAACCAGTGCCCGTTGTTGCAGGCGCTATTTAGCAACCGCATGCTACAGTATCACGCGACCAGGGTTAGGTCACTATTCGTTATTATTTCCACCCGGTCTCAGATATACGCATATTGTGGGTTTTTTTTTCAGGCAATTTTGATGATTCATATAAATTTTTCAGTTTTGAATTGCTGGCAAAAAATACTTGAAAGCCAAACATTTACACGAAAAAAAGCCAAAAAAACAACAACCAAGTATTACCAACTACTGATACAAACTTTGTCTTCACTTTCAGAACGTCATCATGCCACCTAAGAAACAGAATAACGACAAATCTAAAGACAAGAAAAAAGCACAAGCCGCTGCCGACAAAACTTTTGGTCTCAAAAACAAAAATAAGTCCAAAAAAGTTCAAGAATATGTGAAACAAGTCGAAGCGCAGGTCGGTACTACCAACAAACGTGCTGAAGCAGAGAAGAAGCGAAGGCTTGCCGAAAAGAAGGCTGCCGAAGCTGCCAAACTCGAAGCACAACAACTTTTGTCTTCTATGGCTCAGAAAGTGCCGTTTGGCGTTGATCCAAAGAGTGTATTGTGTACAGCTTTCAAAAACGGTGCCTGTAATAAAGGTGCCAAGTGTAAATTCAGCCATGATCTGGCGATTGGCCTCAAAACACAAAAGAAGGATCTTTACACAGACGACAGAGAAAAGAAGGAGGAAGATACCATGGACAAATGGGACGAAACAAAACTGCGGAATGTCATCAAATCCAAGCACGGTAATCCACGTACTACTACTGATATTGTGTGCAAGTTCTTTATTGAAGCTGTAGAAAACAGCAAGTATGGTTGGTTTTGGAAATGTCCCAATGGTGAGACTTGTAAGTACAAGCACTCCCTTCCTGAAGGTTTTGTTCTCAAGACCAAAGAACAACGACTTGCTGAGAAGCGTGCTGCTGCTGACCAGCCCGTCATTACCCTTGAAGAGTTCATTGAAACAGAGCGTGGCTACCTTCCAAAGAAACTCACACCAGTTACCCTTGAATCCTTTACAGCATGGAAAAAGAACCGAGACGAGTCAAAACAAAAGGCTGCTGAAGAAGAAACCAAAAAGTCAAAGACTAAGGTTGTTAGTGGTAAACAGTTGTTGCTTTCTGGTAAATACATTGATGAAGACACTGAAATCGACGACTCCAATGCTTGGGATATTACAGATCTTAAGCGCCGTATTGAAGATGTTTCCCAAGAAGAAATCCGTGATGAAATCGACGACTCTAACGACACTACTACTGATGACGCTTAAACAAATAAAAATAAAAAAAATAAAGTTATTATATATCCACGTTTATAAAACTATTTCATTGTTTTTTTTCTTTTAGAATTGAAGTTTTCATTATTACTTTCATGATATTTAAATCGTATTTTTATTTTTTTTCGAGATTAAAATCTAAAGACATAACATAAACATAAATATTTTTTTAAACAAAAATAATGATATCTTTGTATTCATAAAGAGTTATACGTGAAAAGTTGATTCATTAAAGCCTTTTTTTTACTTCTTTTCTTCATAAGCTTCTTTGTCTTCTTCGTCACCAAGATGACCAGTAGTCATGGTAACGCCATCGTCATCAGCTGCTGGCGCAGGGTTGTACTGTTTGGCAAAGTCGTCCAAGTCCTTTCCTTGGGCAGCAGCATCTTGGCGAAGAGATTGAAGAAGTTGTTCTTGAGCACTGGCGCCACCGGCACCACCAAGACCACCGAGACCTCCAAGACCCTCAAGACCTCCGAGACCTTCAAGACCTGCAAGACCTTCCATACCGGGCATACCACCCATACCAGGCATACCACCCATGCCACCCATACCGGGCATACCACCCATACCTTCCATGCCACCATAGTTGGACATACCTTCCATACCCATTGGGTCGTCGCTCTGGGGTTCATCTTGTTCATCTTCATCAACCCACTTGTCAAAGTCAGTTCTGATGTAATAAACTTTAGCCTTTTCCTTGGTAAGTCTAGGCCAGTACTCTTCCTGAGCCTTTGCCTTTCTCAAAATGGCAAAAGTGTGTCTGTCAGTGTGCTTGATTTTACATTCTTTGGGGTCAATTTCTTCAAAAAGTTCAACCTTAAGGTCGTACTTCTTGCCTTCCTCACTGGTACCATGGAAATGGAAGCTGGTAGGTGTTAAGTCGAGCTGAGGTTTATCAATGTCTTCAGCAGCAATGGTGACATAAAGAACATTCTTTTCAAGATCGGTAGCGCTTGATCTTTGAGCCCAAGTAACTAAAACAAAAATAATAAAACAGCAAATACGCGAATCGCAAGTTAGTTATAAGCGATTGAGAAATTGTTTATAGAATAATAACACCAAACCGATCAGTTGCTGAGTTGACCTTTCTGTTGCTATTCTCTGTATCTTTTAAAAACAAAACCGACATACCTTCTGGTTTGAGTGTAGCAGACATTGTGAATATAGAGTTTCGAAATATAAATTAAAATACAAGTAATTGGTTTCTTCCGTAAAAAAAAAAAAGTTGAAACTTAATTGAAAAAAACAAAAGGTATTTATATGTGTACAGTCAGGCAAGAAACAGGAAAGTGTAGAGAACCTGTTGGTTTTGAAGAAGCTACTAGAATAATTGCAGGCATGTATGTATAATTATGTAAACATGCGTAATCATGCATAATACACTGCAGATTAAGACTCTTTGGCTCCGAATTACACCATTGAACTGTTTCCAGCACATTGTTTCGTGTTTTTGATTCCTTGCAACCACAGAAAAATAAAGTTTAATATCACCAATGTTTATTTTCAGACAGAATAAATAACTACAGGGTTAGGTTTGCAAAGTACTGTATATGGACTAGCGTGGTATTTCCAAGCCTGATCCTGTGCTTAAAGATGAAATGTAAATTCTTTACATGTGAGATTCTGTATGTGTATCTTAAATCTCGAGCAACTTAATTGGTTTGATAATAAATCAAAAATATCAGCTTTAGATCTCATCGACCTAGTTTGAAATCGTGTTTCTATCAATTCGTTAAGAAAAAAAAATAAAAAATAAAAAAAATAAAAACTCAACTATGCACTCGTTTACAAATGTCTTGAGCAACCCAAATACATCCGCCTAGCATAAACCGGACCAACGTTTCTCCAGTAAGCGAACCAACGGCATATAGTCCTTTTCCAAGCCGTAGACTGCTCATTTGATTGATCACTGAAGAGCTTGTAGAACCTTCATTGTCAACATTTGTTGTAGTTGTAGAATAATCGAAACCAGATTTTGGAGATTGAGGGGAACAACAAGAAACAAACTCAGAATGATCTATACTAATTGCGTCATCATCGCCGTCATCATCATCTTCTAATCTTAAAGATTGTTGCTCTTGCTGGATTTTCCATTGCTGCTGTTTATCTGCAAAAACCGTTGCCAAAAATGTTTTTGACACCGATCCCAAGTCTGCATTAACTGATCGTAATCCAGCTAGTTTTCGAACACTAGGCGACAAATACTCAAGAGATCCTGATCTACCTGTACAGATTTTGATTCGAGAAACACTGGTTTCAAAAATTGTGTCAAAATGTGTATCAGGAATACTATCAGAAAGATTGTTTACTCCATCATTAGTTGGATTGTTTGTACTCGAAGAACGGTATTCATGGACTGCCATAACAATTTTTCCACACGGAGAAAAAGATTCAATTTGTGCATTAACAATTCCAATATACGAATAATTTCCGTATGGAATTTTCAACTTTTCCAAATCAGTAGATGAAAAGTGTGGAGTCTGGGAACTGTAAGACTCAAGAGGCTTATGAGATTCACTATCCCATTTTCCATTCAACAAATTCTTTTGTAATTTGACACCTTTTTTCATCAACCTGTAAACCTTGTTATACTCTGCATAGCTTTCTTTTGACATTCTTTTTAGTGGGGATGGGTCATCTTCAGACCATTGAAACATGTGAATAACATTTCCGCGTTTGCAGCACCTGTTAATGGCTTCGGCTGCACTTACTCCTGATCCAATCACCAAGACGGTTGATGGGGATGTGCGTGGTGGACATTTGGGAACTAGAATTGATGGCTCGCGGGATTGGATATCTGCTTTCAGGTCTTCTCGTGAAATGCCTTTTGAGGTAAGGATCTTTGTTGACGATGCTGTTGAATTGAATGCTGAAACATAGTCGGGTGTTGGACTAATATGTATTTGCTGGTTGTCTGGATTCGTAAAATCATAGACATTGTTATTATTAAATAAAGATGAAGACAATGTATCATTGAATCCACTTTTTGGTGGTGAATCAAGTGGTAGACTTTCTTCACTAAGACTAGAACTAGAGCTTGTGCTTGACAAACATGAGCAATCAATAGGAGATTGAAGACCGTAATCTTCAGATGTTTGCTGATCGTTTTGAGAGTAGGATGACCTTTGATTGCGGATATTATCAAACGTTTTTTGTAATTGCTTTAAAGGCTTTTCAAACACACCAGATGCCAGGACAACAAACGAGGATTCAACAGTATGTTGTTCAAACGGTGAGTGTAGATATATGTACTTGACAATAAACCTTTGTTGCTGTTGGGCTTGGTCAGTAGAAGATGAGTCGTGGCTTTGTTTAAGCACAGAATCGACAGATGTGGCTATTGTACCAGAACAAAAAGAGCCGGTCAAATTTAAGGCTTTGGGGTATTCAGTATAGTAATCGGCAATTCCTTGTCGTTTAGGACGAGAATAATCTTCAAGATGCGAATTTCCACGATGTTTATTATAATACTCGGTGAATGAGTATCCAGGTAACGAAAGCATTTCAGCATAAGACAAAGAATGATCAGTATCATCATCATTTTGATTATTTGATAATGTATTTTCACTCAATTGTTGGCTAGAAGAACCAGATTTTGTATTTGAATATATTCCGCAACAACTAGCGCAATCCGTGTCACCAGGCAATGAAAGAGAAGGCGAAGACCATTGGCCTCCTGGCGAAGGACTTGAACCAAAAACAACATGTTTCACCTTTGTTGGAGAGTTTGGAGAAGAATCATTAACCCAACGGATACGAGGCTGTTTTGTAGAAAGAGACGCAAAGTTTGATTCATCAGAAGCAATCAATGTGTCTATGAGCAAGGCTACAGGATTTGTATTGACGGAGTAAAACGATGAATAGCGTACTCGAATATACCGTAGCAGGGATTCATCGTTGACGGCATCAAGCAGCGAATAGGTGTTAATGGTTTGATTTGCCTGGGATAGCTTGTTGAAAGTATAAGGCCGTAAAAGGTTGTGAAGGCCGGAGTCAGGATGGGGACCATTAGTGATGGGATCATAGTAGGGAACGTTTCCATGTAACAAAAATGACAGAAACAAAGCCGATGGACCATTTCCAATGACGACCAAAGGAATATATTGAGGAACAGGAGTATCGTAAGTCATTGTTCCAATGACAATATACAAACCAATATAAGAAAACAAGTATTGAGATGGTTAAGAATCAAGAGTTGTATTTATAAAAAGAAAATGAATTTCAAAGTTTAAATTTTTGTATTTGTAAATAAAAATTCAGTCATGGACGAAGCTTACAAATGCACTGCAAACTCTGTTTTTACTTGCACCAAGCAATCATTGAGAACAAAAGATGAAAGACGGTTTGAAAGGATTTTATATGATTTACTTTATGGAAAAAAAAACATTTATTTCATTGCATTCAAATACTTGAAACCATTGAAAAATGGCGAGAATTGAACCTTTTGGCTTGTTTTGCAGGCCTTGAAAAAAAACCAAGAAAAATAATATTATTGTCATGCTCAAATTGGGTCTTGTCGGCAAGGTTTCCAGCGTGTTTTAGGGAACGGATGCGTATATCACAGCACCCTGTCAAAAATTTTCAGGGCATTGAGACACACGGCTGTGTAGACCAAAGGTGATTTTGATTCAATTTTTTTTAAAAAATTTACGATGAAAACGTTTAAAAATTAAAAACAATTGAATGGAAACGAAAAAAAGGTTTGGATTTTGGTTCTTGAATGTGTAGGATTTAAAGTTTTATTAGTTTTGTTGTGGACATGAAATAAACGTGTATTTACAGTTGCAAAAAAGGTTAAATCTTCAATTGATGATGTGTTTACATTTCTTTAGCTATTTGAAAGATTTGAAAGATTTCAGTTACGATTCGTTTTCTTTGTTTATTTTGGTTCTTCCAATTTATTAACACAAATCCTGCGAAATCTGCTTCTGTTGACTGGTTTTCTGTTTTGATTGTACAGCCAAAACCGTGTTAATGCAGAAATGAAATGATATTGCCCAGCTCAGTTTTCCAAATGCCACTGGATTGTATAAATATCTTTCGATATTCTTCAGTTTTGTTGATTTTTTTTTTTTTTTTTCAATAGCCAAAATACATAATACTCATTAATAAACTAATAATTAACAAGTAAAAATGTCATTATCAACTCGTCCTCTAGGCCGAATCGAACAATACACAAGTTATCGTCATAACTTTAGACAGTATTTTGCTGTCATGTTTGCTGGCGCTTATCTGCCTACAGGTCTCAATAGCTCCAGTCCGTTAAACACACCCCTTGAAAAATCAAATCTTTATGCTCCATTAGCACAGCTTGTCACCGAATATCCATCTCTGGCTCTTACAATCCAAAATGAAACCAAGTTAGACGTTCCTCACATATTCCATCTTTCGCAAGAATTTGATGTCGATCATAACCTCGTTTATAGTCCAGTGGTATCTCTGTCAACCTCCCAACAACAAGGGATTTCTGATAAGGAATCTCTGAAAAACTGTGCAATTGAGGTGTCTTCAATTGATTCAAATCCCGTTCTTCTCAAAACAATGTCTACTACAGTTTCAACCCAGTTTGATTCTGTAGACACAATCCCTCCTTGGAGACTCATCTTGACTCCTGTTAAACTTACTCGCAATGATGGATCAATTGTCTATGGCTCGTATTTGATGTTTGCATACCATCATTCTATTGGCGACGGAACTTCTGGCCGAATCTTTTTGACCCGGTTGCTCGAAATTTTAAATACCCAATTTCAAGAAAAGCATTCCAAAAATAACCTTGATGACAACACACCCGTTTCTTCAATTATCAAGTTGCCGTCAACTGCGCAAATACCATCTTCTTTAGAAGATGCCCTTAATTTGCCCCAATCCTATCTACATCTTGCGGCCACCATTCTTAAAATGAATGGCTGGCTGCCATCTTTCAAACCCTGGTCCGGGTCTTCGATTCTTGATACCATTTCCGAAAACGCAGCAGGCGTGGACCAATATGGTTGTAATATCAAGCTCATGAGATTTTCTGCTACTGAGATGGTCAAGTTGTTGACAAAGTCTCGAGAAAATAAAGTTTCAATCACTTCTTTGTTTTCGGGAATTGCTGAAACTGCTCTTCATTTGACTTTGAAACAGTATTACGGAGAATCTACTTCTTCTTCGGCAGTTTCGGAAAAAGAGAAATATCCGGGAATGTATGATGGAATTCAATGCAGTATTCCCAAAAACTTGAGACCAATGATCAAAGAATTGGGCAACAAGAGCTGCACATCCAACTTTAGTCCATCTATTGACGAAGCAATGGGTGTCTACGTGTGCTCTCTCAACCACGACCTGCCCTACATCACAATCGAAACCATTTTGCTCAACATTCCCGACAAAGCACAAGCAGAGAAAGCCGCCGTGTGGGAATGTGCCAAAGGTGTCAAACGCGCCATTCTTGATAACAACAAAAAGGGAAACAAAAACACCGACACCGGCTTGCTTCAATATATTGATTCAATGCCCGAGTTTTTTCAAGAAAAGATTGGCAAGCCTCGGTCAGCAAGTTTGGAACTTTCGTCTGTTGTAGCTGGTATTGATCCAAGTCTCGATCCAAGTCTTGATTTAAAGTCAAACGAGAAACAGTTGTCTTCTTCGCC
>JAJLVH010001134.1:0-10545 GCA_030570155.1 Magnusiomyces magnusii
AAAAGTGACGGACTGCCAATTTCTTATTTCTAGCAAATTGCGACCATATTGCACAAAGATTTAATTGAATTAGTTTAGTTAATAAACAAGTCACATGATTAATATTATGCAAGTAAAAAAACAACAAACTAGATTTGATTCCAGCTTGATTAGAATCAAGAGTTTTTAGATTCAAATCTTGAAAATTTACAGAATAGTCATTACCTATCACAAAAATGTGGTTACATCATTAACTGCATCGAAGCTGAAAACATTGACAAAATCGTTTTTTTATATGGACCATCAATTAAATTTAGTGATATGCTTAAAAGACAAAAGTCTTTTAAAGAATTACACATATCAGCATTTGAAATGCTTTTATTACCTGGTGTTGATATCATTACACATCATTCACTTCATAGCTCTAAAGTGTCAACAATATGTTAGCCACTTGTTTTGATTAATTACTGATCTAAAGATACCAATCTCACATTCATTCAAAGTTTTGTTTGTAATTTTAAATCTTGGGAAGTTTACAACCCCGCTAAAAAAATGGTAGAGCTACAACAATCATCCATGTTGCATTTTGAGTGTGTAAGTTGCGTGGCATGCTGATAACCAATATCCCCGGAATATACCTAAATGAGTTGCTGTCATTAAAAATGCTAAAATCATCATTTCATTGCACATTTTCTCAACTACATTGCATGTATGTGTTGGCTTGGCAATCACAAATCCATACACTCATTTTCAGATTTTACAATATTTAGGATTTGTATCTGATTTGTTTAAATTTATAATTTAAAGAAAGGTTGAAAATATGAAAATTAGATTATTTACAATCAGAGATAACATTTTTGTCTCTTTAAATACACTTGATACCCTTCATCTTTTATTATTACCAGGCAAACTTTTAGAAAAATTCTCGATATCAAAAATATCACCATACGGCAAATGTGTTAACTCTCGTTTAAGCTTTTTTACAATTGTTGATAGTTTGAACTAATTAGGAACCAATCCATATGAACATGTGATTTGTTAAACTCCATTATTTGAAGTCTAGTTATGAGTCACCGACTACATCTTTTGTAAACCCGAACCATTAGATGAATGCATGACTGCTGCAACGTCTGAGCAATAAAAAACCAGTCTCAGAGGCGACGATTTGCAATTTTGTCTTTCGGCAAGAACATAGTTTGGTATTGTTTACATGATTTTTCCAAACTTTACAAGTTCATTTTGCCCCACTGCTTCCAAAAGTGTAATAAATTTGAAAATGCAACGATTGAAGCAACTTTGAAAATATTGAAAAATTACCTTTAAATGTCCAATTTGCAAATAACCATAAACGTTTTACAATAATATGATTTTGTTAATTTCATGACAACTCTCAACGTCAGCCGTGCAAAAAACGTGCTAGTCACGTGTACACAATGTTATGGCTTTTGCATGAGATAACTAGCTGATTTATGAAACAATTCAATTAATTAAGGAATCTTAGTGTCAATGAAAGCAACATTCTAATTAGAATTCTTCTGTTTACAAATACAAAAATACTTCCTGACTATATTTTATAAATCGTCAGTTTATTTTCTATTCTGATAACAATATGATAGTAGCTTAAATTTAAATACAATTCTTGTTTACTATTGTCTATTACTGTATACCAAGTATCAACTAAGTATTCTACCTTTTATTTTATCTGTAGCGTAAGTAAGAGTATTTTGACATATCATGTAAAACTGAACTGGTCAAACAAATTCAAAACTCTTGTATTTACAATTAATAAATTAAAACTAGTTAGATTTGTTACCAACATTGGAAAGTAACAAATAACGTGACACTTTTGACAGGCACATGACTATATTACCTATTTGGGATATTTACAATTAGAAGCAGTGTTGATGGGTTTTCAAGACCAAAGGAATTGAATTTAAGGCAAAGGGATTATTAATTTTTAAATTTTTTACTGATTTCAAATGTAATTATACATAAAAATAATGTTAACACATTATTTAATAAATCTAAATTGTTGAAACGAAACAAGATAATTAAAACTTTGCAACACCTTTTGTATAACAAAAATCCAAACAATAGCGATATCTTCAGCTTTTATAAAACTTCATTTGACAGTTTCGACATTGTCATCAAAAATGTTAAAATTTCCCAGCTTGGATTTTACTTGTTTCCTTCATTATCGAATAAGATATATAATAACAAGAATAGTGAAAATTCAGGAAATTTAAATGAAAATCCGGAAAAATTGGATCAAAAATCATTTTTTGAAACTTATAATAAGGCCAATATTTCTTTTTGAATTGGATGCTATGGAAATAAACAATTTTCTTAATTTCAAAGAGTTCCCATTTACTTCAATTGAAACTAATGTATTGGCCAATAATAAAAAAACCAAAAAGTGAAAACACTTTAAAAAAGCTACTAAAAATATATTTTAGTTTGTAAAAAATGCAAACAAGGTGGCCACAATTCTATTGAGTGCCGAACTCATGTCGATGAACTTCCCAAGTACAGATCTTTTGGTTGGCAAGTAGATGGCTACAAAACTGAAAATAACAATTCGGATCAGTATGTTTGGTAATACGGTAACTCTATTCCAACATTTCAGTTGACAGTTTGAAAACTTCAAGAATGAATTATATAGTAAAAATTGTTTAAATAGTTTCCAGCTTTAATGTAATGTTACAATTACTTGTATTTATTTTTTTAAGAAAAAAAACAAAGAAAAAAGAAAAAAAACGAAAAAAAAAGAAATACAACCCACAAGTGTTTTCATTACCACTATAAAATTTGAGACTTATAATATACAAAATTTTTTAAAAATAGTACAAAAAATAAAAATCTTGACAAATTTGACTAAATCTTGTTTAAATTACAAAAAATAACCAAATTTCATCATTGAAACCGAATCACTATTTTTTGTAGGAAGTGGCTACTTTTTTTCAACATCCAGGAACCTAAATGCTAGCAGTGGACGACCTGACTGGTAGAGCTTCAAGTACTGGCTCTCGAATTTTGGACATCCAAAAGCTGGCACCTAGATATATCTTTTAAATGTGGATCGGTATTCTTCATGAGCAGGTTAATGAGAATCTGATAACGAGTATCTTTAATAGCATTCATAGCGAATTAGAGTAAGTAATATATTGGTAGAATAAGTTGCAAGTATAACAGAATCAGCTCGTAGGGAAGGATGATGACTATGGATTTAATCAAAAGATTATGAACGTTAATACGATAACAATAAATGTATTTGGATTATATATGTAAGAAACTAATATTTCTGTCTTTAAAGAAAGAAAAAAAGAAAAGAATTAAAATATAGAAGAGTGTCGGCAATATAAATATGTGTAGCCACTCTTTAGCCATCCGTATGTAATTCTTAAATTGGAAGTATATCCAAGATCATTAGTATTGAAATGTAATATCTAACATTAAATCCATTTGTCTTTGGATTTTGATATTTGTTTTAATTAAAATAGAATTAAAGTTGAAAACGCAAGTTTTTAATTTTTTCTCTATCACTGCTAGTTACCCAGACGCTGACAAGCTACCACCACGAGTCCTGACCACTAGTAGCCATGCTATTCAATCCTAACACCTAAGAATCTCTTTTCAAATTTTTAGAAAGTTCATTTTTGTTTTTTTAGTTGAGAAAAATTGACAAAATATGACGCTTCTGCAAAGTAAATGCTTTAGAACGTTACAACGGAAAATGGAATTCTCAATATCTATTTCAATAAGGCAATGTCAAATTATTTGTATTGTAATCATAGAATCCCAGGGTCACTCACTATTAACAATAAAAATATAAGGAACGAAATTTTTTTTAATTGAATCGGTTGATTATTATTATATTTATTACCATCTATACGATATTTGTTACTTTTATTTAACAAGTATAAACCAATTACAAACAGGTACGCAATTATTATATGCCATACATTATTCCAAAATATTTCCAAGTCAAGAAACAAGTTATAATTGTAACATACTCAAGACTACAACTAACCAGTTATTATAATCACGACTTAGTGTACACTTAAATTACGAATATTGTCGAGCGTGTACTTGGAAAAGAGTGTCCAGTCCGACTAATTGTGCTTGTCCGCTAGTTTGTTTTGGTTTGGGGTTTGTTTGGCTGGTTGAGACGATCTTAACAATAAAAAGGCCGAAGGTTGTTATATTGATATAAATAAAGGTGAAGAAAAAGATTCAAAAAGATACAAAATAGAAGCGAATAGACGCAATTATATAGAAAACAACAAAATGATAAGATAAAAAAATAGACGTGTAATATAGTTGAAATGGAGTAAAGTTCAATCCACAGTTTGATGATTATGGCTAGGGTAGTTTAGTAAATGTAACAGATCGTGGAAAATACCCCAAATGGAGTAATACAGATATTTTATTATCAGGAGTATGTAACTGCGGAGACAGAGGCAACATAATAGGTTTTGTAGTTGTGGGAGGCACGACAGTATTATAATAAACTTAAGGCTTATATATAAAGGCCACTATAATTAAAAAAAACATGTTTTTCTTTTTAAAAAATGCTTCCAACTAGGCATGTATATTCACCTACTTTAGAATTAACAGCTGATAATTATATAAAACTATTTTAAAAAACGCTTACAATTCCAATCTAATGTCATCATAAAACAACATTAAATAATTATATTTGCTATAATATTTGTACTTTATAGTTTATTTAACGATAGTTCAAAATAGCACTAAACTTTTGAACAGATTGGTATTTATAAAAATCAAAAAGCAAACAACATCTCTCTGAATCAATTGGAAGTAACATTTAAATGATCCGGTTCATCAAATTATATTTGAAATAAAACTGGAGTTAGTATTTACTTTCAAATGCATAAAGCCAATTATTACAAAATATTGTTTACCGAAAATAACAAATGCATCATCAATGTTATATGATAAATAGTAATAGTCTTAAAAAACGAAATAGTCAGAATCAAATCAAAAATAACAAATTCCAAAGAGGTTTGTGTATATGATGACTTTTGTTTTATTTTGAAATAGTAATTACAAATCGTTGATGTTAAGACAAGACTTTATAATTTGAATTTGAATCTTTTTAACACAAAACAAACAAACTGTTGAATTATCGTCTGTTATATTTAAAAGTCCGTTCATTGTACGCTCAGATTGCTTATGTGCTGTATTGTTTTGTTTTCCTTTTGTATTTGTTGAAGTTCACCAAATCCAAACACACTTAAGATTATTTTTTCTTTTAATTATACTTTTATACTCACTTTTAAATATCACAATGAAATAGTTTAGCAAACCAACAAAACAACTTATCAAATCAAAAACTGAACTACTGCCACCTACTGCTGTTTATTTATTGTCATTCTTACTGCTTTTGTTAAAGCTAGCTTTTATTAACCTACATAAAATCTGTTGTTACTACTTATTGCTATGAAGCTCTGCTTGAAGGTCTCGACCACTCTATAGATTCAGATATATACACATTCTTCATGTGTGTCTATTACAGTGCTTAAGGAAAAAATGAATTTTTGTTTTATAAGCTGTTTACAAATGCGATATTTTACAAGTATGATTGAACGTATTCAATACCAATTATGTTTGCAACCAAAGTCAGAATGAGAATTCAACAGCGACTTTGAGTGTTTCTTTTAGCCTTTCACAGCTAATACTGATAAGCTTTAATGCAAACTGAAATAAAGATGTTATCTCATTTCTGTTTTTCCCGGTTAAAGTCAACCTCATTTTCAAAATTGTTTTTTGTTTTATACTTTATTTCTTTTTTGATTCATGTGTAATCACGTTAGAAACCTTCGTCAGCGTATTTTAATGTATTATTTTTCTGAATTAGTAGAGCGGTCGAGACTTATGAGCAGAGCCTCGTAGCAATTAGTGATGACAACAAACATTGCTTAGGTTAATAAAGGCCAGTTTTAATAAAAACAATATAAATAATAACAAGTCAGCAAAAACAGCTGAAAATAAGATTTGATAACTTGCTCTGTAAATCTACGGAGCAGTTTCAACATAAACGAAAATATCGAATATAAAAAATATAAAAAATATGAGATAATTATAGCTGTATTTAGATTTTGGTGCACTCAAAAAATGGAAAGAATAAAATAAAATGTATATACAATTTGAGTTTACAAACAAACGGAATTTTGAGTCTAATAGATAGTAATTCAGCAATCTTTAACATTCGTGCTACCATAAGTTACATCGTGCCAATTTTTTCTCTATGACTATCGCCATCACCTGATATTTTCACCTGGGATAAATTTCTATTGTCTCTTTGCAAGATTTCAAAGTTTATTAAAATTATTTGGACAGCAACATCTAATTGTTAAAGCTTTTTTAGTTTTTGATGCACAAAAGTGTCTTATAACACTTTTTTAATCATGAACCTGTTTTCTTTTTCTATTTTCTTTAATTCTTCATTGTTTCTATTTGTTTCGTATTCATTAATTTTAATGGTGTTTTGTAAATTATTATGATTCAACAAACAATGATAATGAACATTTTTGTTTGATAATTAATTAAAGAATCGTGAATTTAATAGATTGCTTAGCGTCCATATTGTGCGTATCAATCAGACATTTACGCAATAATTTATTGCCAGGTTTGTTTTGCTGGCTGGTTTTCAGTGGTTCTGATATTTTTTTCATGTGCTTTTAATTTCACTTTAGCATTATGACCAAAACAGAAAAGACACAGATTGCACTCACACTATTTAACTTAGCAAAATTTCCCACAAAAGCTGGGTCGATATGTTAGTAGGTTGATGTGTTTCAGATATTCGAATTGAGAATAAGATCTTTCGGTTAAAACTCTAGCATGATGGGTTTTCTAAAACGACATTGAAATTCTTTTACTATTTTAAGTAACTATAATTAAAATAATAATTAAAACGGTTTCATATTTTAGAATTGTATAAACTGATTTAATCTGCTTAATTAGACTACACCAATATATATTGTGATTTCATGTCAGCAAATTCATTTACTCATTTCATTCAAAACCAATAGAAATTTATAGTTTCAACTACATTAGCTATTACTTTTGCTTTTGATCATCTAACATTGTTCAAATTTAAAAATCTATTTGATTTGTATTGTCCTTCTAGAACTTGCAATTCCAACTTTTCAAAGCATTTGATGTGAGCGTATTAGGCACTCTTTGAGTACAAACTGGTATTCCTGTTATGTGTTAATACTTTTAATTGTTATGGTCAGACCAATACTTAATATTATAAGCATTAACGGACTGATGCTAAAAGAGTTCTATGATTTTTTTGAAATAATCCTGTTGCTTTTTTTTTGCTAAATGTGAGTTGTTACTTGCTCAGCCTTCTAAACTTTTTCAATCTCTTTTTGTGCCTAGTTCAATTTAAACATCAAATTTTCAATTGGCGAATCCAACACCATGGTCAGTAAGTGGTATCTAACAGGATTGGTATCACTTAAGTTATTCGACAAACGAATCGCTTTGCGCGTAGCCATTAATTCAATTCTGATTCGGTATGGCATCATTTCCACTTCTTTCTGTAAGACTCCAACTGGTGTCGTTTTGTAGTCTCCAAGAATCCTCTGCAAGGCCATGTTTTGCATCACCTCCAGTTTCTTCCTTTTACCTTCTAACATCTTATGTTGCCATATTTCAATACCGTATTTAAAAATCAATCTCACACATTCCGTGTACAAAGATCTAACTGCAGAACCTCTCATACTAAGAATTGTTCCTCCAAATGACCAGATTGCGTCTACAGCTTTTCTTGCACTATGTATCTTTTCAGAATATAACTCTTGAAGTTCAAAGCATGATCAAGAACTATTCCCAAAAGTTTAACTTGCTCCTGAGGCTCTCGCGTCTCATCTGCTGGTAGCGTCAAACCCAATGTCTTTTTATTGGAGTGTAATTTCTTGACAAAATGAATATAGCCAAACTTATCGCCCAAATCGGTTTTGGTCATTTTTGAAGTGGCTCAATCACAGCAATTCTTAAGAATCTTCCTTAAGCGTTCAGTGTTTTCTTCAATGTTGCTTTGGACAGTAACGATCACATCGTCAATGAACCCTGACAGTGATCCACCCCAGTCCTTAATGGCCCGATACATCGGTGTCTAGTAAATCAAGAACAGTAGTGGAGATATCGGAGATCTCTGAGGTATTCCTGTACGGATTCCACGCATTGGTCCTTTTCTTTTATCTATCAGCATATTAGCTTTGGCCATCTTGGATCTACTTCCGGCTCAACGATTCTTTGTGAGCCACGGTCGATTTATGGCAGTAAAGCCTTCCATATCTCATCTCTTTTTTCTTCAAAATTTGTAGTCAATGTGCCGTCTGGCTTTTTTATTTGAGGGATGACAGTGCTTCCATCTTTGGGTTTGACGTATCGCAAAACCTTCCAGATGTCAGTACGTTCAAGATCTTCCAAGAAATCGGTCTATAGTTTGTATCTTGCAGCTCCCGTTTCTTTTTCAAATATTTTGTTTTGATTGAGAATCTTTTATCATTTTGTTTTTTGTTTCAATATCTGGGTATGTTTTATTAGATAATCTCTGAACTTCAATAACTTCCGTCAATAATCGCTTTAAGTTCTCGGTCCAATACCTTTTAGACTTGGAAACTACCTTGATTTCCTTCATCGAAGCTTGCATTGTCTCTTTAACAACCTTTTTTAGCTTTTCTGCCAGCGAATCAATTTGAGCTATCGATTTTGGATATTTATTATTAACTTTGTTTCTTTTAATCGACTTTGAAAGTTCTTCATTAAAATCTATCCATTTAGCCTAGTTATTGAAATCAATGGCTCTTCAGGCAGGTCTTCCATTCCTGTCGTGGTTTCCCTCTTCAAAATGTGATGGTCGCTTAGGCATTCTCTATCAATTTCATCGAACTTGATTTCATCAAATACATCTATTGATGCATATATAACGTCAATGACTGTATTTCTATTGTAAGTCGGTACGCCAACTGGCGAACACAGCATCATATCATTCGCATGAAGCCAATCAACCACCTTCTGTGACCCTACATTCGCAGCAGCAGTAGGCTTCCATTCTTTATGATGAAGGTTGTAATCTCTAGCAATGTTCTTTTTCTTTGTAAATAATATCCATTCATTATGCTTTATCAGACCCCATTTAGTAAAATAAAGCTCGCTTAGTAATAGAATATCAGGTTTTTCATTTTCCATTACAAGCCTTGTAGTTGATTTTGACTTATGGCAATTTAATTGGTATACTTTATAATTCATTGTTGATTTCGTTGTTGTTGTTGTCAGTTTCATCATCTATTTCAGCGCCCGTTGTCGTTGAAGTTTCTTGTTCATTTATTTTTTCATTATCAGGTTTGTGATTATCAACTTCCCCTTTTTGAGATTCAGTAATCAAAGCCTGTTTTTCTTTTTCTTTTACCTCTTTACTACGTCGAAATTTCATCGACGTGATCTTTTTCCTTAGTTTTCTAATATCCTCCATTTTCATTTCACGTGGAATATATGGCCTCACTCTTATTTTGACATATCTAATCACTAACATGGCTGAGCATTTTGCGAAGTCATGTATATTCTTAAACGATACCAAGACTGATTGTCAATCTTCAAATTTACCCAGAACCTTCGGTTCATTGTTGAGTGTAATTTTGTAATCATTGAACCCATAAATGTCTTTAATTTCTTGCATGGATACACTGCTTGAAATTTCACAGAGTAGAGCTTTACTCCATATTTCGGTATCAGGCAATGCGAAAGTGGGATCCACTTTGGTGACCCATTTGGAAGCTTTTTCAGCAATTTCTTTGTCCTTGATTCTTAGAACCAAGTGGCCTTTAGTTGTATAGTCAACATTCCGAACAATACGTTTGTTGAACATGGTATTAATTGACTTTCCCACTTCATACAAGTCAACTTATTGACTGGTGTCTCTAAGTCTGATGTAGATTTTGTATGAATTTTTTCCAAATTGATTTCCAAGCTTTAGCTGTTCGTGCAGAATATTTCTGATTTTTTTAAGTTGAGGAATAACCCTGTGAGGTCGATTTGTGGAATAAAGCATGCTATCAACTTTGCGTACAGCATTTTTGATTTCCTTTTTAGCATAACTAACATCTTTCGAAACCTGGTTAGTTCTGTTTGAAATTAATCCAACGTTGTATTCAACTTTATCAAGTCTGGTAGACCAATTTCTAACCAGGACTTTTGTTTCGTCAACTTCCTTGTGCGTATTGTCCAGTACAATTTTCTTTTCTTGTTTCCATTCCGATTTAGCTATCTTAACCAATTCGTTTGCACTTCTGTACATATTGTGAGTCTCAATTTTATTTTCTTCAGCTTGTTTTTTGATTTTTTCGATTGTGGATTTTTTGACAAATTCAGTCAATTCTTTGTTTTTCACCACGTCTGGTTCAGCTCTTATAGTATTGTAGGTATCCATAATAGTGCTATTGTTGTTCTCTAATTCTACCATGGCATGTTTCACATCTAGATGTTGCTTATGTTGCAAATCATATCGGCGTCTCTGTTCATGGCACT
>JAJLVH010001135.1:0-10541 GCA_030570155.1 Magnusiomyces magnusii
GATCCTTCTCTTTTTTCATCATCCGATTCTATTCAAGAAAGCGAATCATCCTACACCACTAACGCCACATCTACCATGGCCAGCACAACACACCACCAAATTGAATCAGGTACTGCCAAAACAACAGAGCAACTGCCCATGGATTTTGAATCAACTGAATCCCATCCCAAAGATTTCATTATTTTGACCTGCTGTGAGACTTTAGAAGTGTACTTGGCTGCTGTTGATCCTACCGACCCTCCTCTTGCCACGATTCAAACAGTTTTGATTCCTTTTGCTCATCAGTACGGGTACCCATTAGCAGTGCTTACTGATCGGTCTGCACCCAACAAGTTTTTCACGTCCAACCTTTTCCAAAGTTTTTGGAAAGCGCATGGCACACCCACATTCCACCAAAGTACCATTTCGTCGGATGCCACCTCAATCTCAGCCATTCATATAGATTTCGTGAAAACGTATCTTGCATGCTTTGCCAGAGAATTGCAAAACGGGTTGCCTGGGGTTAATGACGAAAAGTCTCTTTTTTCCAAACCTGCTGGAAATAACCTTAATAACCAGCAGCATGGTTTAGAATGTACGTCCGGCCCTGGTTCTGGTTACAGCCGCGCGGTGACATTAGCCGGGTGCACAAAACGGCTGATGGCTGCTCTTAATGATTTTATTGCGTATTATGATACAAATGGAGGCAACGCTTTAGAGGGAAATCTTTACGGTGGGCCATGTTCTGGAACTGCAAGTCGTTCTTCGTCTGTGCATAAGCAACGATCTATGTCATCTCTCCGTAAACAACGATCCTCAATGCCTTTGAAGAAAAAGTCGTCTATATCGTCTTTTAATCATAGAGAACAACTAACATCTCAGCCAACTAGTTCGATCTCTAATACCAAACCCGGAGTCACTTCTAGACCCAGCAGTATGCTTGATTTGTCGCAGTCTAATCAAGTGGAGCGCAGCAAGTCTGTTACCAAGACGAAAAACACCAAAGCGTCGTTTACATTGTACGAAGAGAACAAGGCGTTTCCTGAATTTGGCAACAGCCATCAAAGCAGTAATAAATACGGAAGCCATATGACAGCTGAAGACTTTGGTAGAAAGAATGATGAAGAAATTAAACAGGAAGTAAACGAATCGACGGAATGTGACAGCAGTGCTGACCAATATGCACCATTTTTCGTCACTGATGGGTACAGAGACACGATTTTTTATCGTACTCTTGTAGTTGCCATCAAGATGTTTACAAATGTCACTGAGATGCACTCTAATCGCTGCACCAGAATCATGGAGAGTGTTGTTGAGCCCGATTTGAATAAGGGCCAGTCTAGTTGGGCAACTGTCATCCCCTGGAAATTCCATCAACAGGAAGGGAATGAAGAAAAAATGTCATATACGTCAACCAGACCATCTTCTCGTTCAGGACATGTTCAGACAGCGGCTACTACTTCGGTCCCTACTACATTCGTCAACAAGCGATTGAGTGCAAATTTATCCAAGTACTGTGACTATTATGAAAGCCTTGGCCAGCAAAACCAAGCGTCTGCATCACATTCGACGTCTAGATCTTTTTTGCATACCAATACATCTCAAGAGTCTTTTGACAATGGCTATTCATCCGTTATTGGATCGTCGAACAATACGACATTTGCTGCATCCAACACAGCCAACGCCGCAAATACAAATATCCAGGACCATGTCATGATCAAAGGTACACTTACAGCTGTTGTTTCGATTCTTGGATATTGCGAGTATTTGGGAATTCCATGTTTTCTCGTCCAAACCGATTCTCGCTATGCACCCGGCGTAGCTTGGGTTACTGGGTTTCAGTTTACAGCTTGTAGTCACCAAATGCGTGCTGCCGTCCGCGAAATGTATAAGACTGATTCCCGAGAAGTGCCAGCAACACTCAAATACCTTGTATCTCCATGCTTGCCCAACACTTTGCAACGCAAACATACCAAAACGCGAGTATCATCTAAAGAGTATAAACCGTTTCCATCAACGCTCGACAATACCACGTCTAAACAAGATGACTTGTATTCTTCATATACCCATGCAAAGAATATTTATAATGACCATGCTTCATCTTCACGCGACTTGGATTACACGATTCCACGAACCAATCACCAAGAAAATTACACTTATTCAACTACACATGATCCGTTATCACAATCCAATGACGACGACTTGCATTTTGATACTGTATGGAATAGTATCCAGCTATCTCCTTATTTAAGTTGATGTTATTTAATTCTTTTTCCATTTCTCATTTCGACCTTTAATCCTTTTTTTTCTTTTGCATTCTTTATTTTTTTGGGTATATATCAACACAGATTATAATTTTTTTTTTTTTTTTTTTGTATATTTTAATGAATTTTCTTTTATACTTGGTTTTATAAAATAATAATATAATAATAATTAAAAATGAGATATTACTTGAGTTACTATATATTATTGCCAATTCTGCAGATTGTCCAATAATAAGAAAAACAAACCGATTAAAACAAACAAACTAATCAAAAAAACAAAACAAAAAACCAAAAATAGAAAGAGATGCAACCAATTATAATGATCAATTAATTACTTTTTTTTTAAGCACGGGTGGAACCTTTGCCATAGACGACATTAGCAGAACCAATGATATCTTGACCAAGAATAGCATAGTTACCGTTATTAGGAGTGACTTGGATACCAACAAGACAAGAGTTACGAGGAAAGTTGATGGCAGCAGTGCCGGCACTGACATAGTTTTCAATGGGCAAGAGAAACTGGTAGTTTGGAACTCTGAGAGATTGACCAGGGAATTCAAGCTGCAAGTAGTCAGTGATGTTGCAGTCACAGTAGTAACGCTGCTGGATTGAGAACGAAGGGTTGGCATTCAAGTTGTTGTGGAGGTTGATGAGAGCGTCATTGGGGATATAGGAAAGCGTGCTTTGGGGGTTGATGATGGCTTGAATGGGGTTGGACAACATGTCGGTGTTGGCAAGACCTTGAGCATGCATGCTGTTGAGAGTGAGGCCGTAACGGGTGTTGGAAGCAGGAGCGCTGCTACCGCCGTTGGCTCTAGCAACAAGGTCGGCGCCGTTTTCGGATTTTTCTTCGGCAAAAGCTGGAAGAGCGAATAAAGCAGAAAGAGCAATAGCGGAGAATTTCATTTTGATTGTTTTTGGTTTGAAGTAGTTTTTTTTATTATCAAAAGAGTGTGTTTAGAGAATGTGGATTGAAATCCAAAAGTGAATTGATGATGAGAATGAATAAAAAAACGATATCATTGATTGGAATTAGTTGAATATTTATATTTTGAAAAAGAGAATATATATATATATACATTTAATCTTATTGATACATCGATCGATATTTGACCTCATGAATAATTTCAATACAATATATAGAAGTTTAATAAAATGTCTTGGATTTTTTGGAAATGAATAATGCTATTCATGCTAATGTTTGGAAATAGAAGAGAAGAAAGAAAGTTACTTGACTGAAAAACTTGAATTCAAACGACATTAAAAAGATTTGTTAACCTTGTAAAAACTCGTCAAGCATGGTATTCTTTTTTGCATTAAGAGACAAAGTCCGATTAAACTAAACGAACAAACAGATACTATGCCAAAAAAAAACATGAATGATTAGAATATGGGATATCAATCATGAGTATTCATGTGAAAAAAAATAGTATTTGTGCACTTGCATGAATCTTTTGTAAATGTAAACCTCTAAAATCTGGCCAAAATATCATCAAAACCTTCATAAAGTTTATATGCCGGTTTTTTTATTTTTATTTTTATTTTTTTAACAATATTGATTTGTTCTTCTTCAACTTGACATAAAAAGCAACCTAACCATCGCTCTTTATCAAATGGCAGTTCTTGAAACATTCGATATCTTTGTCCGGTTTTTTGCATACTCTTTTTCAATCTTTGTGCCTTGACACAACTGCCATATTGCGTTGCTGCGCTTTGTTTGTTTTCATGCATCATGTTCAAAGCCAATATTCCCCAGTTTCACAAGTGCGCTTGTGATGAATTGCCCAGTGGGGAGTTTTGGCTGTGGGTGCATTATGCGCAGTTATTGTGTTTTTGTTGTTGCTCGTTTGGCTTCTTTGAATTGCAAACGGCAACGCTTGTAGTTTGGACTTCCAAAGTAGCAACTTTAAAAATCTTGAAACTCTTGAAAATCTTAGAGCCAGTTGCAAGTTCGGTGTTTTTATCACGTGATCAAATACAATTACAACAATGTTCTGCTGATAAATGATGACTAATCTCTGAACTGGTGTTTCTTGACTCTTTTCCAACTCTTGCTGTTAGAAAACATCAACACCGCTTTCATCACCAACAATACTCACTTACACGTCTTGTCGCAGGCACATTGTTTGCCAGTAAAGTTGCAAAACTTTTTTTTTTTTTTTTTTGCCCGGGAATGTGTTTATAATAGTATTAATGGCTATTAATGGCTAACGAGGAATTATATTGGTGACACTTTTGGCTTTTTTTTTTTTTTTTTTAAAAAAAAATATCCATCAACATTTGTTTTGATAACACTTCTAATCTATGATACAATACCCTGCCTCAATCTGTCAATTCCAAGTTTTGATTTCTTTTTAAAGAAAAAAAATATATAAATTGGCGTTTTCGTTGTTTGTTCTTGATACCAAAGTCTTGATTAGCATAATTTATACCAGAAACTAAAAATTTCAAAAATTTCAAAAAGCTTGGAAAGCGAAAAGAGACTAAAAAAAACAATAAGATAAATCACAATTTGTGCCAAACCTATTTCAAACCAAAAACACTTGTTTATTTCACACCGACACTAAAAAGATCTACAGTCCTAATATGCCAACATCTCAAGAATCATCACTCGCTACTTTCTTTCCAGATCGAAAAAGGCAACAACTTGCTCACCAGCGTCAACCACATCATTTGCCAGCTATTCCGTTATCCTCAAAAAAAAGCCATGTACACCCTTCTTCAAAGCCAGACTCTTCTGATTTCTCTATGGGATCCGCTGCCTTTTCTTCATCCTCTTCAATCTCTTATACAGCCGTTCCAGTTTTAAATCAAGTTCAAAAACATCGCATTTCTTCATTGGGTTATCGTGATTCGAAGTTACGTTCTCAATCAGATTATGATTATTCTCATTCTCGTAACTCACATGGTGATCCGTATTCTAAACCTCAGGAGTATCGACAAGAAAAAGATTCATATCATTCCCGCTCTAGATCTTCAATACCCCATAATTCACATGAATATTACAGCACAAAGAATGGTTCGAGACATGACAGACAACGTAATGATAATGTCTCAACTAATTACTTTCGTCAAACATCCAGGGCCCCAAGTTCTCATCATTCCAAGAATTCAAACTCTCGTTCTAATTATGATTCTCGTCAATATTCCCAATCCAATTCCCGTTTTCATTTTGATGAATCCAGAGAAAAATACACTGAATCGCCATCACACCATGGCGAAATCAAACAATCGAATTTACGTCATACTAGCGGGCCAAAAAGTCAACCTTCTAATAATTCATTTTCATTACCCTTTGAAATCAAAGTTACAAAAACAGTGTATGACCCAATACTCAGCAAAACTAAATCTCGAGGAAAGAACCCTATTCAAAATTCAACAATAATTACAAATGAATCACCGCGTGCCACAGATCCCCGTTTTGAAGGGGGTGTCAAATACGCCAAAACTTCAAAAGGAAGAAAAGGGTTTAGACTGCAAAGCAAGATTCCAGTATGGAAAGTGGATAGTAACTCGATTTTGCCTACACCTGTTGTACTAATAACCGGTCTTTCGACACTCACTACCCAACAAATTATTACCACCCGATTATTGGACGGGTATGGCAAATGCTCCAAATTTGAAATGATTCGAGATCCCATGTCCGATATGTTTTTAGGAATGTGTACATTAGTTTTTTCTGGCGATCAAAAGAAGTCTTATGAAATTGCAAGAAGGCTGATTAATGATTCCGACCGCTTCACAATTGATTCGAAATCTGTTAAAGCCCAGTTTGATTTCAAGGGAACTATTGCTAAAAAACTAGTAGAAAAAACCGTTCAACAAGCAAACGAGGCCTTTTCTAAACCAAATACCAATCAATATGAAGAGAATTCTGAATACCGAGAATATAATGATGGTCGAGGTGATGATCGTACTAGAGGTTCTGAAAAACATCAGCCTCAAAGTTTCCGACAACCATCTGAAATTGCTTCAAATAATTTTCGTTCAAGAGATTCCAAGTCTCATGATAATCTAAGATCGGGCCCTTTTCATAAAACCATGTTACCCATTCGAGATGCCTGTATTTTCATTTCTTCAGAATATATACCTTCTACCGTGATGATTAGAGATGTGGTTGCGTGGATCAAAGCATACCAAACCAAAACCATTTTGGCAGCGTCGTTTGGATTCATTGTTATATTTTCAAATATGCGCGATGCCAAACGTTGTCACGATGGACTGAATGATACAAAATTTAATGATATTCCTGTGAGTTTGGTTTTGCATTTGGATGGCGTTAATGAAATTGATATTGATTTGATTGAATCAGTTTCTCGGTCCAAAAATAAAGTATCTAGCTCTTTCGATGGCAAGAATTTTAAACAATCAAATACCCGCAAAGATTCCAGTTCTACAAACAGTTTTGATCGTATTGAAAATAGGCTTCATAATGGTAGTAATAATATCAACAACAAAACAAAACTTGTGGATGAACGGTTTGGTACCAATCCCTCAAAGTTTCTTGATAACAAACGTTTTCAGAATGATCGAAGGTTGCTACCACCAAATACAATTTCATCTAGAAGACTTAATAACACATCAGGAACATTGCCAGCAACATTATCGTCAGCGCTAGCAGAAGTCACAGTTGAAGATATAACACCGGCATCCAGCACATTTAGTTCTAATCATGGAACACTTTCTTCATTACCCAGATTCAAAAAAAGAATCTCACTTCCATCTAATAATTCGCTGACCAAAAATGATGTCAAGAACAAGATTGAAAGCAAAAGACCAATGAATCATATACTAAATGATGATTCATCAGAAGATGAGGATGAAGAATCAGGTACGTCGACACCAATGTCTGAGAGTACGCCATCTTTAGATTCACCAAATGATGCAGCACCTATTGAGATTCGAAAAAAGTTGTTGATTAAAGAGTCTGTTAAAAGACGACGCACAAAACCCATTTTAAATTATACATCATCTGAAGAAGAATTGGGTGATGGTGATATCGATTTCTCAGATGTTTCCGATTTGGGACAAGGACCTTCCAAGAAACAAAAGATTGGTAATATGCTCGACTCGGTTAATGTTTTGGAAAGGTCTGAAATTATTAACAATCTTGTTGACAATGTTGATAAGAAAAAGAGTCGCAAAAGGTCTACAAAAGCAAATATTAGTCAAAAATCAAAAGGCTTTATCTCATCATCTAAACAAAATGATGAACTTGTGGAACCAAACATTCCATTGGTGTCGCCTGATGAAGATTCATTAGAAGAAACAGTTGAGACTGAGGACAGTATCATTGACGCTTTTGATACATCCATTGATGAATTGACGACGACTATTGACCAAGGTATACCAGGCATTGTATATATCACACACAACTTAAGCGACAGTATAGCCAAACCAGAACTTGATTGGGACCCAGTTATTGGCGAAATGAAGCCAGTTTGTGAAGACAACACTGAGGTATTGATGGACCTCGATGGTATTCAAAGTCTAGTAAAAGATACCGAAGATTTGAAGCTGTTGCGAGATCTTTTTCATTCTGTAAAATCTGAGCCTATTGGTAACCCTAAATATTGGGCTTGGTCACATAAGGAGGCAAAAGCAATGAATGAAGGACCAGCAAATGTTGGCGTTCCTACAGATATTGAAGATGGGTTGAAAGAGCGATTAAGATGGTCAAGTACAACAGGATCTTGTTGTAGTGATGGTTATATCAAGATACCAGATGCCGACAAAGTTGCATATTTACCACATCGTCGCAAAATCCATAAACCCATTGACACTATTCAAGAAGAAGCAAGTTCGTCAGCAGTGACAGGACAACCTGGTCACTCTAGTTCGCGGTATAACCGAGCTAGCAATCGACGTCTTGCTAATGACATCAATTATCATAAACAACAGTTGAGCACAGAAACTGACATTCTTAATTTCAATCAACTCAAAAAGCGTAAAAAGCCAGTCAAATTTGCGCGATCAGCTATTCATAACTGGGGATTATATGCTATTGGACCCATTTATCGCAACGAAATGATCATTGAGTATGTAGGCGAAGTTTTGCGACAAAAGATTTCCGAATTACGTGAAAAGAAGTATTTACGATCAGGCATTGGGTCTTCATACTTATTTCGGGTTGATGAGCATACAGTCATTGATGCAACCAAACTTGGAGGTATAGCACGATTCATCAACCATAGTTGTACACCCAGTTGTACGGCCAAAATTATCAAAGTGGAAGGTAAAAAGCGAATTGTGATATATGCGTTACGGGATATTGGAGCTAATGAAGAGTTGACTTATGATTATAAATTTGAACGCGAGACAAATGACGCGGAACGGATTCCTTGTTTATGTGGATCGAGTGGATGTAAAGGATATTTGAATTGAAAAAGTCAATTTACTATTTTTATTATTAACCTGATTATTATTCTAGTTATCGTTATGCATTTGTGTTTTTTTTGTTTCTTTTTAATGACTTGTAATCTTTACTATTTAATTTAACTTAACTAATTCGATTAAAATATTGTGTAATGTCATCACAGCCGCACATAGCGTTACAGTTACATTTCGTTTTTTTTTTTTTTTTAAAAGAAAAATCTGACTTTGAAATAACCATTTCATCTTTGCTTTTTTGACACATTTAAAAAAAAAAAACAAAAAAAAAAAAAATAAAACAATAATCACTGACTTATTTATTTATTCGCTATTTCGATCAAATCTACCGACAAAACCATGCCGTCATCATCATTAGGAAAACGATCTCGAACTGTTGATCCAACGTCGTCATCACCAGTTATATTCCACCATCCGTCAAACTCTACTACCCCATACTTGTACAACAACGACAACAGCAACGGCAATACTGAATCGGCCAGTAGCTTGAATAATTTCAAATGGCAAAACAAGAGAATCAAGACAAGAGCGTTATCGTCATCAACCGAGCGGTGTGCCACCAACAGTTCAAACGCTTTGTTGATGAAAACAACTGTTCCGGTAGTGCCAATAACCAATGATGATTATGGATCACATTTACACCATCATTTTCCAGAAAGTGGAATAAGTTCTGAGTCTGAAATATTCAACAACAGCCATCGAATCAATAAGTCTAGTACTCATTTATTGGATATCACCAACAAAAACCGGTTACCTGATTCAACGGTTTATTGTAATCGAAGACGCCGGTCCTCATCCCGCAAGGCCCACAAGAAACCGTTTTTACAATCTTCAATATCGCGATCCAGTCCAGACCGGTCTATGCCAGCAGTATCGGCGGATTTGAGCAACAAAGGTATCAGCAAGCAATCTTTTTCAGTTGTTGTCGATCCTGGCACACCTCATCTGAAGCCCATCCATGCACGTCAAAAGACTGCTAAACTTAAGCCTATTGTAAATAACAACGATTTTGATCATTTGCACACATTGTATTTCCCACAACTATGTAATGGCCGCCAAAGTAAAGTTGCTCATTCACCAATGGGCTTTAAGGATTTGAACAATACCACCTCCAAAAACAAAATCAACTATTCCCCATCTACTTCTCTTTATAATCCAAGCACTCCGTTTTTGCTGTCTGCATATTATAATCCAGTCAATGCCATTTTGGAAACAGAGCATGATGCCGATATTGAATATGACAATGACTGCTGTGAAAGCGATGAAGATTTGACAAACAACGATTCCTCGGCATCAAATGCTAATCCACCAACAAACTCAGCCGGATCTTTAAACCTTTTAGTGACACCGAATGATCATAATCTATCAAACCCTATACAAGCTGAGCCCCTCACTTCTTCACCACATAACAGCAATACTTTTAAAAGTGCAGAACTGATTAAAAACCCAGCAGGTTTTGATCGGTTAGGTCCGTCATTGAAACAACAATCGCCCAAACCGTTTGTTGCTGATTCTTTATCGAACCATGGATTTGAAGTCAATATTAACGATAACGATAATAGTAACAATGATAAAAACGAAAGTATAGTGCCTATAATAGGATCGGTAGCAGCTGCTTCATCAACAACGTCACCACCACGATTTGTTTCTTCAAAACCGCAAAAAATTTCCAAATCCAAATTATCAGCAATAACAGCTTCACCATCCCCAATGATGTCAAATTCTCATTCATTTTCTCGTTGTACACATTCTCATCATAATCACCATCACCATCATCATAAGAGTTATAAAAACCATCACTCATTCAAACACATGTACAATTCAACATCCAAACATCCAAACATTTCTTCTTCTTTTCCATTACCATCTTCAACCAACTATACAAATTCCCCAAATGATACCATTTCC
>JAJLVH010001136.1:0-10534 GCA_030570155.1 Magnusiomyces magnusii
AACGGAAAAATAACATGAAAACTATCCTGATGATATTTAAGACAAAATGCAATATCATGATATAAACCAAATTAAGATTTGTCATATATTACATAAAAGTCTGGCGTCTTTTTGTCTAAATAGCCAATTTTCTTATCAAGAGCTTCCATTGTAACACACCAATGAATAAAGCACATTTCATAATTTTTTTATGTAGTAGCATCAAACCAACAGCTTGCCACTTACAATGAAAGATCATACGCCAGGACGGAATAAAACCCTGAAAATGATCAGTGCACTTTTTTATTGGTAAGAAATACTAGATTCCGAATTTTAAAATGCTATTAACTATCATAATAAATATGCTATCAATATTACGGCTGTGAAAATCTCACAATTTAATTATTGGGGTGTAATATCTCTGGACATCACTACAGCAAGTTTATCTTTCGCATTTTTTTAAAAGACTATGTTTTTAATTTTAGCGGGAATCGTTTTAGAAATCATTAGCTTCTGTGGCTGGTTCACTGTCATACAACCGGACTATAGCTTTTAAACAATGTTACAAATAAACACAGTTATAACTTGTTTATATATATTTAAACAGAATGCAACATAATCATCACAAAGTGGCCAGCATCTGACTCAGTTATCCAAAGCTCGTTGTGCAACTAAGTTAGAAAAAACAAAAATTGTGGTATCATCATACTCTCATCACTTGCCTTCTGGTGGCAGTCTTTAGCAACATAGCGAAACTCCTTTTCCTTAGACTATCATATATGTTCAGCATTAAAGGTCTGTTTATTTTATCCAGATATATGCTCTCAGTACCTTTTTCTTTCATTCTGTTTTTGTATTTTCTTAGTCATCACTATAGTCAATCTGTTTCGAAAAAGGTTGGGACAAGTATATATCTACCAGCACTTTAAAAAATCTAAATGAAGCCTATTTGAGAACAATATATATAGACCTCTCCACTTTTCGTAAAAAGAAAAATGGTAAATGTAACGGAGCCATAACAAAACAAACCGTCTATTTTTTGCGTTTAAATGTTGTCAGGTCAACTGTTATTTGCTGCCCATTAGATTATGGACTACAAGATACCTCTTACAACTGTAAAATGACACAGAAGAGATATTGAAAAATTCAGAGGGTTGACATCCTGCAAAACTACTGCCAGAGCTAATGGTCTATATACTTTTCACTTTTACTTTTATTACGGCAACCAGTACGATTTGTGCATGCATCCCCTGACATGTATTACTGAAAAAAGAAAAACCAAAAAGTAAATGGTATTTAGCTTGATCAGTTACAACAAGTAAAAGAACATGCTGCAAAATTCTTTTTTCGCATTTATCATGAGCATTATACTAACACTATATATTTTTTATGTACACTTTTTCAAAGCACCAAGTATGGCTTATTTCAAAAGTCAATCGACTGGTTGTTTTCAGAGTAATCGAAAATACACAGCAAATTTATGATATAATGAAGAAATGTCAAAGCCATTAAAAATTACAGATCTTTTAACCATAGTAACATTTCTATTGCTTATAGATTAATCTGTATTCGCTTTGCTTCGAATAATTGTTTTTGATCGCATGTAAAAACTTAATAACGTTTTCGAAAACATATGAACCTATGATAATTCCACTTTTTTAAGCAGAAAGCTTAGTTATAAACTTGAGTGTTAAACTAAACTGCTTGTAAATAGAATTAGCAAACAGGCATTAATGACAGGAGCTTACTATATATAACTCATTAAACAAATTCAAATTTGATAAGCGTTTTGATATCTGAAAAAAAATATTATTAAGTGTGCCATTATCACTTCTCTCGAATTTAATGCAATTATCCTTGTAAACTGAGTGCCAACTTATTCTTTTACTACATTTTCTTTTCTCGAGAATTCAAAGATTTTTTCACTACTTGCAGAGTTCCATGGCCCAAGTAAATAAAACAGAGCACTACCAAACACTAAGGCTACGTTAGTATTTTGGCTCAATTATGCTGTGGAGTTAGAGATGGAAGTAATATTTGAACGATTGATATAGCAGAATAATAAAATATTAGAAAGTCGCCAATACAGCAACGTAAAAAAAAGAAAATATATTATTGACAATTCCACTAGATCTAAAAGCTCACTCATCGTACTTATCGATTCCAACATTTAAAACTCTAAAGAAGATTTTAAACAAAAAGCTGGTGTTTCCGGAAACAGCATTGCTTTCAAGTATGAACACATTCAAAAGTAATCATCAAAATCGATACAAACATATGAACGAATGACAGGTATTAATAACTAATAAATTATCTAATTAAACGTGTCTTAGAACTATGCAAAATAATTGAAACACAAAATTACCAGAATTGGGTATCCAAATGTGTTTCGAGACTATCGTCCTAAACTCGTTGTTACTGAAATGCAAACTATTTGGTTTAGCCGGTCATGATGTCATGTCAAAGAATTTATTTCAGAACTAGTAACAATGCATTTTGTTTCAATATTGTTAAATAAGTAAACAAAACACAACATGACGGCTGGCTATGCATTATGTAGTTGGAAAATAACATAGGGAGAAAGAAAAAGAAATCAAAATATGCTCACACTTACTAATTAATTATTAAGGTGCTGATTAATATTAATGTATGGAGGTGATTGATAATGTCATTTAAAACATCTTTGTTTAAATATAAAATATTCAAAGAAAGCATTTGAAAGACGAATATTAGTGAATCTAAACCTGATGAAATAAACAACGTTAAAGTAGAAAATATAAATACAAAATCTAGGCCAGCAAATTTGTCTACTTAAAATATAAGGAAAAGCTGCACAAAATAATTAAAACGTAGAATTATATATCTATGAAATACGTAGACTACGTTATAGGCAAAGCGTTTTAATTAAATTTATCCGATTGTTTTGTAAAACAAGCTAAAGCAATCTGCTATAGTTAATACATTTTAGTAGCTTTTACTAAGAGCTTCGTACTGATTACCCATGTAATACTTAAAAATATGTAAAAGTACGAAATAAAAAAGTACAAAACCACAACAACCACAGATAATTTTTTTTCTAATTATTGACTCAGCCACATATTATAAAACTATCACAATTGATATTACTACTAACAAAAGATATATACTAGACAGAACTTTCATTTACTAGATACACAAAAAATTGATGCAGTAGAATTATTTTCCAATATGTTTAGCACTTGACTTTTAATAATCTAGAATAATATAGTTTCTGCAGTACTTTTACGTAATTTAAGTTTTGAATTTGTTATATGTTTTATAATGTAGAAATAAGTACATTTGTCGATATGTAATTATTTAGTTGTTTTTTTAAATTACCGTGCAGCTCATCAAATTACACAATTAACGAATATCAAATATTTTAATTCTAAGAGTGTAAAAATTGTTCTAACTATTTTTATCAAAGCAGATCTATATGAATTGCAGCATTGTTGGCTTCCGTAACCATTTAATAAAATTTGTTGATTATAATTTTCGAATATCACATGAAATGAAAAAGTATTAACAATATACTAAGATCAGCAATTAATGCATAGAATATATTTTAAAACAATGTTTCAAAACAACTATCCAACGTCGAGCCACAAATAGGTTAGTTAACGGTGACAGAATTAAAAGTGCAATGAACGTATTGCAGCGAATTGTGAAATAGTTAATACAGATAACGACTTTTAAGATAGCAATCAATATAGACATAAAAATGTGTTTCCAAACATTGTCAAGGTATGGTTATGGTAATACTACTATCGATAAATTAATTAGGCATATTTAATAGTATTGCTTCACATATAATATTACATAAAAAGCCAAACAAATTACGAACAATAAGACCATTATTACATTCAGGAATTGTACAGAGAAATATATTGTAAACTAAATCGTATTGATTCAATAATTGTATAAGTATTAAATGTGCTGAAGAGAATTACATTCTGAACAAATTCTTGCAAATAGTTGTAAGTTGACTCGTTGTAGTATTGAGGTCACGTTTGGGTAGTGTTTTTTCCTTCTTCTTCATAGTACAATAATCATTTATCGTTTCGTTACATAGAATATGTAAATGATGAATCTTACCAAAATGTTTGCAGTTATTCTATATATTATCAATTATTTTGAATTTGAAAACCCAAAGTATGAAAACAATAATATAATATTTAAACAAAAAGCACAACTACAATTAAAAATAATGAGACTAAATAAAACTTTACAGTCATAAGTTAGATTTCAATTATTAAAGTAAAACTGCATATTGAGACGATAATAGGAAAGTATAAATTTTAACTATGCAATGTTCATACCATCGAAAATCAAAATGCTATATTTTTAAACACAAAACTATACCTGCCGTCCTAACGAAAACCACAAAATTAAAATAAGTATAGGCTTTAAATATTTTTGCAGTATGGAATTACGTTTTGTTCATTTTACACTTCTATCTTACTTAAGATGTTGTTTGCATATCTCATAAAACCACCAAAAGTCAACGTGGAAACTTGATAATAATATAATTGGTGTAACATTTAATTTCAGCATTACTTGATTTGTTAATGTATATATTAATAGTACTGTAGCTAGTTAAATTTGATAGCCTCTATTACGTCGTTGCCGTTTGGAATAGAAATAATCATGATATTAATTTTTACATGCGGTTATGGCATTTGATAGTTGTAAAAACATTTATATATATATTGATAGTTTTAGTGCATTTTCTTTTCAACTATATTGAGCTACTACTAAGAATTATAGACCAGCAAAAGCAGCGGTGGCTGCACCTTTAATTGGGCTGTAGTATTTTGTATCGTGTGGTTTTTTAACATTGTGTATTTATAATTTAATACAATATATACGAATAAGTTAAAGTATTTGCTTTTATTTGCTTCACCGGTGCTAACAAAGATATATATAGACATATTGGAGTAGTTATATTAATACTATTAAGAAGAGTGGGACAAATAACTGACATTAAATTGTTATGGATTGTTTATGTGACATTAGTGCATGTGATCCTGTATCTAAACAAATATGGTGTTGGAATATGTAGGTTATCACATATCAACACACTGTAACTTATATATTTACCACCGTGTAATTATGTTTTTCACACTTGAATATCATGTCATCAATATATTTATGACAATACAATATAAAAAGCAGTTTTCGTGACCACTGTTTATGAGAACTTTTAACAGATAATAATACAAATTTAATTTAGGGTTGATCTTAATAGCAAGTTAACGATGAACGTCACTGTTAAAACTATGATATCAAAAAATTCATTATGTAATTAAATTTCTGAAAGATTAATTTTAACTACCTAGATCAATAAAGTGTACTGAAAATATTATAAATTGTTCAAAATAATATAATATTACTCATTACATTTATGCTTACACTTTGTTTACTTTAACAATAGTATTAAGATTTATGACTGTTAAGAAAATCAAAAGCTTATAGTTTAATAAAGATAAGGGATTTTATTGCGTTTTTGCCGTTGTAAGATTTTCCCTCACAAAGCTCTTGCTTTAGCATTTCATTATATACAAAACCAAATTACGTCTGTTAAAAATCAACTAACGGAATTTCACTCAATATTAACTTGGTTCATAATAAAATAAAGTAAATAACAGTAAACCATTTATTCATATACTAATATTTTAAAATAAACGCTTAAAGTGTCGTTTCTACGCTATTAATAAACAAAAGATTATTGTCTGATTCAAAAGGTATCAATATTGAATAGTATCAGCTTTAACTTACATGACATCATTATAGAAATGGTTGCTGAGCGATGTGAGGAACAATTTGTAACCACCTTATTAATAATCGTATATTGCCTTGTAAGCCAAAAACTCAAAAGCGCTTTTATTAACAAAAAAAATACGGTCAATTTTTTAAATATTGCTAGTTAATAAAATTTCATTGGTTTCCTGCTTGTACTGTATACATTTTATTTGTGAGAATAATGGATTTTCTACATCTATGTATTATTTATAGCCAGCTTTTTTCGTTATTGAAGATGCTTATTATTATAACGCCAATAGTAACAAATCAGCCATGTGCTTCATAAAGTTGGTTGTTAGTTTGAAATTAAAAGATTTCATTGCTTCATGTACGCAAATACTACAAAACAAAACACATTTACATATATTCCGTACCTTATATACTACTTCAAATTATTTTGGTAATACTCTGGCGCATACTAAAAAAGCAATTCTTTTGCAAGTAACGAACAAATTAAATAAATACCCAAAAAGAAGTAGTACACATTATATAGTTGTAATAACAAATTTGAAATTTTGTGAACATTTGTTGAGATAATATCGTATTTAAATGGGTCAATACAAAATATTAATTTTCATTAAACGTTGACAATGCATGCAATTACAATTTAAAAAAATCGGAGTTATCATATTTTTTACGTTGTAAAACAATTTCAAGTTTCATATATTTTACAGAGTTTGATCCAACTTGTATTGCAACAGAATTGTTAATTGTAGAAAGATTAAATGTGCTCATCTTGGTTATCAAATGAAACTGTTATAAGTCTGTTTGATAGTAATTACAGATTAGAGTAAATTAGCTGGCTATCAACATGAGTAGGTATATATGTATATTTAATACGTATATTGTACTATTAAAACTATTTTTCATGTAGATTATTAATTTGCAAAAACATGAATTGTATATAGGTGCAACATAAATTATCAGATATAATAAAGAGAACGTTGGATTGGTCACTAAATAAACCACAAATAACAAATTTGAAAAATAATAACTATCAAATTATGACAATTTGACAAAATGTAGCTTAGTAAATAGAAACACTAGCTATATGTAATTCAAATAATGGCAATCAATTAATTGTCTTACACAAACAACTATAGATAATATCAGTAGTATACATAACAAATGCAAACCTTCTTGATTTTAACTAGCGTATATTATATGTGATTTCTTTGAAACACTTTGTTGTTCGTTAGTCTTTGTGTTCTACTATTTCGTTGGCATGTTCTATTTCTACTTAAAATTGTAAAATATATAATGGTACGATATCTACAGTTATACCGGTACAATTTACCATTTAGCATTGATGAATATAACTTGAAAAACACCAATACACGGTAAGAGTGATTCCTATTAGTATAAGTAAAATATCTTACTATAATAGCTGTGCCATGACAAATATATATGTCAGTGTAATTCCTAATTACAATAATACGAGGTTTTGTTAAAACTGACTAAAGCATTGGTAAGTTAATAGTGATAAATAATTTACCGAAGGAACTTATGCATTCAATGCATATCAACAATATATACATGTCAAGTAATAATGTATTGATTATAACGACGCAGTGAAAGTGATAGTTAAGCAACAAATAAAAAAACCATTATACATTATTTATTATAAATGATTAAATACCCGTTAGAAACAGTTTTGATATAAGTTAAGGTGATACAAATATATACCAAATTGTACCGTTTATGATGGAGTTATTCCCGAGTAATTTATCTAACATCTACAATACCAATAATACTCACTACATCCATATTTATAAATTCATAAAAATAGGATGATTAATAATAACATGGTTTGTAAGTTAACAGAAACAATTCTACTAGTTTTAGTAAAGAGCCAATTATATAAATAACTATAATATCAAAAGTTGAATATAAAAAATTTAAAAAATATAGGAATGTAATCATTAAACAACAAGAGTTATTTTAATATAATGTTCCTGCATTACAAAATAGTTTTGATGTTAGAACTTAAGACAGCGAATTTCGGTATTGCGTAATTCAAGGTATATTATCATATAAATAAATATAGAAACAATTGTACACTAAAAACGTAACATTTAAATTTTGCAGTAATTATTTTCGTGCCCATTACATAGGTTTTTGTAAGCTTAATACTCAGCGTAATATGGTGTAGTTGTTTGAATTGCTACTGATGTATAATTTATACTCGTATTGCTATAATTGTAAACAATACATATCTAAAACTGGTACCTAATATTCCCATTTTCTTATAATATCCGCATATTGTATTATTGTACTACAGTTCTAGAAGTTGAAATGAATAGTTATTCGCAAACATTCTAAACCGTTTGAAAAATGAACAAAACCATTGATCACCACAAAATTGTAATAGCAAAGTTTTTACTAGCAAAACAATTCGTATATTAAGATCAGGTTACCGTTGCAATCACAACATATGCTTTCGGCCATCTACCATACTAACCAATTGCAATTCATCATTTATTGCTAGTTTTTGTCAAAACAAATTACAGGTGTATATGACGATTTGTCATTTGTCTTGCGTTTTCATTCTCGCACCTTGGTGCATCAATTTAATTTATTAACAAAAAGTTTAAACTTAACGGTAAAATCTGAATGTATTAAATGTACGGAAAAATCTTGATTAATAATAAATATTAAATATATAATATTATTGAAATACGTTTTTTTTGTAATTTTCCTGTAAAATTTTAACATTCAATGATATTAAATAAAAGTCAGTTGCCTAGTACTGGTTAAAGCTTGATGAGCTTTTGGACACAATGCAAGTGAATCAGAAATGCTTGAAACAGCAAAAGCAATTGGACACTGTACATACTTTATGTATCCTAGTTGCAAGTTAGTACCGTTATTGGTACACCACTGCATTTAGGATCTTGTTCAAAACTTTTCTTTACAATCATAATGCCATTTGCCATCAACACAAATTGGTATTTCAAATTTTTCATATCAACAGTATAAATATATTATAATGATAGTAACCTTATATTTGAAAATAAAAAAACAGTCTAGCTAGTTTTGATTGTCATCTCTGCTAGTTTGGGTTAAGAAGATAGATCTTCTTTAAATTTGATAAGTGGGTTAGGTTAGCAAAGTTGTAATTATGTCACAGCACATAACTGGTTTATTAATACAGTAAATGGTTTTAAAAGAAAAGAAAATATATACTAAAAAGAAATGGTTAGAAGTTAGTAATATATAATATATTATTACAATGACAAAAATACGCCTATAGCATAAACTCAATGGACCAATGCATAATGGGCAAAATACTGATTTTGATCTGGATAGTCAGATTAACGTAATCAATTATTCAAGATAGTTCAAATACAATGGATATAAACCCCGTATCATCAGAAGTACGTGACTATTAAAGAATACACAATAGAATGTAATTTCTAGTGGGTAGACAGTTTTGCAGTGAAACTGTCGCATAATATATAAATATTTTCATACTGCTAATACATACATTGATCTGATGATACTTGCTAACATCAAATTTTCTATATAATTATATTCAATCAACAATAACCGATATCGTTTTATGGTGCAGCAGCATTTCTCATAATTTGATAACGTGCCGTTCAGCTTGATGTACATATGTTGCAGATGCTTAATATAGTATGTTAAAATGTTTTATTGATACGGTGGTAAAAACTACATGAGACAAATTTTTGTTTTTTTGGCAATTGTGGCGTGGTTGAAAATTCATGGCATAATTGTAAACCACCACCACACTATTCAATATATGTCATAATTGAAAATTGACTACTTACTGGTTTAGCATGTCATGATTCTACCCCAGCATTTTTCAATCTATTGGTTTTGCTTCTGTTGTTGTAATCATATATTCTTGACGCAGCTACACTCAGAATGCTGTATTTATATTGTTGTTTTCGATTCTTTTACTAATCCAAATATATTTATCAACGTCTTAATAAACCTAATTGAATCATTTACATTTATATTTTTCATTATCGTTTAAATATATCCATAATTAAATACTGTTATTATCCGCATGTTGGCGCTTTATTACTATACTGTATATTATTTTCATCATTATTTGCTCACAATGTATTAATTCAATATAATCATTTTTTGGAATGGCAGGACTACTAAAGAAGTGTATCAAAATAAAACGGCTGTAGTTATATCAAAAATCAAAGCAAACTACAGTTTTGAGAGGTACTGAAGGTTTCATTTGAAGTTCAGATTATATGTTGTATATTTACTCCAATCACTATCATTTAAACCAACTAAAATATCAAACGCATTTAATAACGTTAAGGAAGCAAAATACTTTCAATAATATGACGCACGAATGACAAATCGCATTGTCAGCTGTTTCTTTCCAAAAAATTGTTTATTAATGTGAAAATATGATATTATATTGTATGACGTTGCTAGACTCAGTTTATGTACAAAATCATTACGTATCATTTTTGACATAAAACTTTTATAGGTATCATGGCAGCTGGTGGTAAACACTATATAATATTGATTAAGTTAAAATACTATATATACCGTACGTAATTGCAATAATTCATGTGTATATAGTTCTTAAAAAGTATTGATGTTTTGAGCTCAGAAAGTTATTTAATGTGACGATATGCATAACTCAGATGCTAATGACTGAAATTCTAATGCCATAAATATTATACTTTTAAAATACAATATATATAGTACTTTTGCAATATGTTACCGGCGACAACTGTTT
>JAJLVH010001138.1:0-10490 GCA_030570155.1 Magnusiomyces magnusii
CTTTATCTCTGCCAGGAGGGATTAAGAAATATAAAAAAAAATTACAAAAAAGCAGTGCTGAGGAGAATTTAGTGAGTACAGGTCGGGAAGGTTTTCGTCCAATTCGGTTTCCCTGGTCCTCGTAAGCTAGCATTAGGGCTTGTACTCGGGCCATTGGAAGTACTAGAAGGAAAATACGAATTGAAAAGATTCACAGATATGAACAATAATAAATAGATAGAAACAAAAAGGATAGCTAAAGCAGCTGATGTTATATACTTCTATAACCCTTGAATAAAATCAATCAATCAATCAACCGGAATTGCACAAACTTAAAGAAAACTTCATAAAAAATGCAAACTAAAACTACTCACAAACATAAAAATTTATATAATTGATATACATTTATAACTCTTGAAAATATTCAATCAATAAACAAAATTAACGAATTTGAGTAATTTCAAAATATACACAAACGTTGATCATCACCATTTTAATTGTTTTAACAAGAATATTTACTTTTGTCGAATCCACTGTTTCGCAGTCAACAGTCTTTGTATATTAAAACCTTTTGTGGAATCAATTATTCAAAAACCAAACATTTGAAGAACTTAACCGAAAAAAATAAAATAAAAATAAAAAAAATGGGTACATACCAAAAAAAAAAAAATGACATTTGAAGGTAACATTTTTCATTAACTATTGTTTCAATATTTACAATACACAGAAATGATTGAATATGGAAAAAGAATAATAATAAAAAGAAATGGCCCGCGCGCAAACAGGAAAATCTTGTAAGTACAAATGTTTTAATTTTTAATTATTATTTACATATATTGATTCTAAAAGGAAACTAATGACGGTTAAATTTTGTTTATATTTATTTTCATATACATCCAAAATTGTCAGTATCATAAAATGATATACAAAACGAGGTATTTATGTAATTAAAAAAACGTTTTTTGGCAGATGACTGGTTGGATAACGTTGTTTGTTTTTTCAAAGTTATATCAAGATAGCTGATTATGCAAAGATAATCGGCAAAAAAAAATGTTGTGGAGTGACTCTCTAGTCTTTTTGGCCAATAGAAAGTTGAAAACGGGTATGGTCATGACTATAAATATACAAGTACAACCGTTTCGTTTTTTTTTTTTTTGAATTTGTTTTTATTTATTTTTTGAGTTTTTGAATTTTTGAATTTTAGACGGCTTGGTTTTTAATTATATAAACCGTTTCTTTATTAAATAAAAAATTAAAATGGGATTTCTTGGACGGTCTGGATATGGTAACCACATATCAGAACCCTCAGAACAAAAAAATAAAGAATCATATCATTTTAATAATAATAATAATAATAATCCCAACTCAGTTCTACATCTCAAACCATGTCCTTCAATGTCTTCGATATCTTCCAAAACTTCGGTCAACTCCATTACTTCTAAATTTTCAGTTTCTTCAGCGTCCACATTAAATTCTATAAACTCTTCTTTTTCATCGTTGTCGTCGTCATCATCGTCATCATCATTAAATTCATCATTCACATTATACACCAATGACACCAATGACACCAATAACAGAAATAATAAAAATAATAAAAATTTGAAAAAACCACATAAATACCGATCAGGCCGCGGTGGATTTGGAAACCTTGCACGGCTGAACGAACACCAGTTCAACATTATGGCACTTCAGAAGCAAAGAGATGATCAAGTGTGTCTAAACAAATTGGACAAATTGGACAAATTGGACAAGCTGCCTTTTAAAAATGGTTTAAATGAAGATCACGATTTAAACCAAGTAGGGCCTACCAAACCTTCTAAACACGAAAAATTTTTTGTAGGACGTGGAGGATACGGCAACATTTTCACAAAAGAAAAAGATAATTAATAATTTGCTAATTTTTAATGATATAAGAAATATAAAAGAAAATCAACCACTATTTCCCATACCAAGCTGGACAATCAAATAAACATTGAGTAAAGAAATAAAAAGCCAGATCGCAATGCCTGCAATCGTCATGATCCAGTTGTTTGTATACGAAACTGGACCTTCTGGAATTGGACCAACTCTACCAAACTCTTTATATGGAGATTCATTGGTATTATTATTGTCTTCAGATTCTCTTTCTAATGACAAATCTGATCTTTCACGTTCAACTACTGTCAATTCAATATCTCCAGTTTCTCCCCCAGTTTCAACAAACCCGGTATCTTTTTTATTCTTGTGGAAAAGTTTTTGAAATGCTGGTTTTTCCGCAAGTTTGTGAGCAATTTTGACAGCAGGATTAGACGATTTCTTGTCTTTTCCGTTTTCGGATGCCTTGTATCCAATTGTCATGATAGAATTGACAGAAGTAAAGTAAATGAGGGGAAGAACAAGGAATGGCAAAAGAATAGAAAGTGCAACTTGGGAAGCATTCAACACTTGACCAATACCTTTTTTACCAACACATGCAGAAACCACTAGACATGGAACAATTGCAAGAGATCTGGTAAAAACACGACGGATCCAAGGTCGGAACTTCCAATTGAAATGACCTTCACAAACAATTTGACCAGCAATAGTACAAACAATACCGGCTGATTGACCAGACAACAAAAGGGCAACCATGAAAAGAATACCAGAGCCTTTAGACAACAAGCGACACAAACTGTCGTAAATGGCGTAAAGGTCGGCAGCATCAGCGTCAGGAGTTCCGTAAAGAGTTGCGCCAGCCACAATCAAAATAGCAGCATTGACAAAGAGAGCAAAGGTGAATAAAGAAACACAAAGCTCTGTGACGGAATAGTTCAATGAGAAGTTGATGGCTTGAATAGAAGGACGGTATTCATCGAGTTGTTCTTGAGAAAAGGGTTCGTCAATGTTTCCCAACTTGATATCTTTTTCATAAAGTCTAGGCTTGACAATAGAAGAGCCAAGGTATAAACTGTGTGGCATGACGGTAGCACCAAGAATAGAACATGCAGAGTACATGGCGCCGCCTTCGAAAATGACGCTGGACGGAACAAAACCTCTGAAAATTTCTCTGGCAGAGGTGGGTGGCATTTTGGAAAGCTGGATTGCAAAACAAATCACGACACCTAAAACGAGCATAGCGACGCCGTATTCAAAGTAGTAAATGAACTTTACAGACTTGCCGCTTCGATACAGAGACAAGATGATCAAGACATCGACAATTGTAAGAATCACGCCAGCAATAAGCGGGATGTGAAACAAGACGTTTAAAGCAATGGCCGTACCCACGACTTCAGCAATATCGGTAGCGATGATGGCGACTTCAGCAAAAATGTAAAGAATCCAGTTGAGCCATCTGGGAAAATGTTCGTTTGAAAGTTGAGCCAAGTCTCTGCCAGAAACGGAGCCGAGTCGGATAGCCAAGATTTGCAAAAAGACGGCAATGCAACTGGAAATGAACATTACAAAGAGTAAATGGTATTTGTATTCGGCACCAGACGAAACAGAAGATGCGAAATTGCCGGCATCGATGTAAGCGACAGCAGTCATTGCACCAGGACCAACAAAACGCATGTATTTCGCACATATGCTAGAAAACTTCCAGAATGAAGTTTTGAGTTTCGAGGCATTAGGAGGAGGTTGAGAGTCTCTTTGTGAAGAGGCAGTGGAGTATACAGGAATACCGTTAAAGGCATAAGGCTCGTCGTTTGCGGACGAAGACGATCTGGAGGTGGTATTCTGGGTATTGTGGGCTTTGGAAGCCGAATTGGTGTCAAACGTGGATTCATGGAGTTGAAAACCGCTGCCTGTGGGACGTGAAAAAACCGGAGTTTCTTCAACAATCACGGACTTTTTATCGGAGCTCGAGAAACGAGAAGGCATTAGTTTTGGTTTTGGTGATGGTTATGATTATGATTATGATTATAGTTTCTACAAATTTAAAATTTAAAGTATAGGATAAGATTGAAAACAAAAAGAAATCTTTGAAGTATTTATAGCGATACCGGCATGCACTATTCGTTGATATTTTTATATTTTTATATACGAAAACAGGTCAATACAAAAAATACAACTATCGTGCTGGTATTTGCGCAATTTCAGTCTCAAATATACGGCGTGCCTGTTGAACCAAAGCAGAGTACTCAACGTTGCGTATTTGTAAACGTAGCGACTAGACACGCCGTGTTCATCGCTTGTAACACATTTGTTACACATTTGTTACACTTCTTTTATGTCCCAATCGGGTAATTCACGCCTATTGAAACTGTGCTTGTTTATGAGAGCTGTTTACGCATCACACACAAAAAACATCAACGTTAGTAAATACAAATCAACTACAAAACTAAAGATTCTTTTTATGGTTGCGACTCTTGCTCTTACTGGAATCCAAGGGCGCAAACTCAAGTTCTTCGTTTTGATCAATCTTAACAAGATCTTTGAAACGTGCCGCAATTGGTCTAATGTTTTCCACATCAAGATCTTTAGTCCAGACATTGAATCGAACGGCTGCACGTCTCACATTCACAAACACACCATTGATCTTTTGCTCACTTACGGCAACACTGGCATCGTTTGTGACATCAAGAGTGCCTCCAACAAGCCCAAGAAGAATGTTGAGCCAAATCTCATCAATTCTATTGAGTGGAGTATTGGCGGCTGCTCCTCCAGCACTGGCTGCTGCTGCTTCAATGGCTGATGCCGATGGCCCGTTATCCTTGGTGCTAAACACAATCTTGCCACCTTCTGAATTCTTCTCATCTTCCCATTCCGGTCTAATTCCTGTCTTGAATAATGCGTAATCCGAACTGAATGGAAGCTCAGACACTTTGGGAAGATTGTTATAAGCTCCCCAAAACTCTTCAACCGACGAAAACGAAACCACTTCTATAAGAAGATCCTTCCAATCTTCCTTCAACTGCGGGTTCTTGGGCTTCACGTACCAAAGTGTCCATGACGACGAAAATGGATGAATGGTGTTAAAGTCTTGTGTAGACTTTAAAACTGTAGATGAAACGTCGTCAGATGCTTGCTTGGGTTTTGATTCCTCGACATTGAGGTTTTCAATCTTTTTGGTAATTTCATCAGATGCCATTTTTTGTTTTGCTCAATTTTTAAAAAAAATAGGGTATTTTTTTCACAAGAGGGTAATGGATGTGAAAAAAAAAAAAAAAAGTAACATGTAGGTTGTAGTGGTGTATGTATAACCACGTGATTATAATTATAATCCGATCACATGATTAACAAGTCACGTTACAAACACATGACTATTTACAATTGTTTTAATTTACTCAATTCATCGATTTTCTACTAATTCAATATATATATATATCCAATAATTATAATTTTCATACGCCACGTAAATGTAGCAAAATAAGCCAAAATGGAAACAATTGCTTGCTTTTTTCTACTTTATTTCTTCATCTTTGGCACATAATCCATTTTCAGGTCTTTGATATTTCCGCCAATATAAACGGAAACAAGCTCGCCATAAGATTTGGAGTGATGATTCTCCATATGCTTGGCTGCCAAAGCAGGCAACTCGTTCATCTTGATGGGAGGAGTAAAGTTGTTGACATCGCCACCGCACTTGTCAAAAAGATCAAAAAGCATGTCTTTGGTCCAAACCTTGTCAACCTTCAAAAGAGAGCCCAGGCCGCATTCGGTCAAAAAGTGCTTTTGGATACGGACGGGCGTGAAAGAAGGACCCATGCTGATGCTGATGCGTCTGAAACGGTCTTCGTAGTCGTTCGTAACAACGTCACACAACTTGACCATTTCGTCAAAAGTGATATCGTCGTTTCTTTTCTTCAAAGAACGGAGGTATCTCATTTGCACGGCTTGAGCACTGTGGTAAGTGTGAATGAACTTGTTGATGTCCTTCCACTTCATGTTCAACACCTCGCGCAAAACCAACACTTTATAATCATCGTCGTCAGTCCAACGACGAACTGGGAACCGACTGCTGCCACGTTTTCCTTTGGCTTTTTTACCTTTCTTGCTTACGCCTTTGCCTTTAGCAAGAGAAGAAGCACGTGTTTTGCCTTTGTTAGAGCCTTCATTGTCGTCGTCACTAGGCAACTCAAACTTGACTCTAGCGTTACCCTTTTTGCCAGCCTTTTTAAGAGGCTGCTTTTCTTCATTTTGGGCAACTTCAACAATTTTTGGGTTTGGAGAAATTTTGACAAACCTTTCAACTTTAGGTGCAGGAGAAGTTTCAAAAAGCTTGAAAGCTTCGTCAATAGCAGTATCAATGTCCTGGTTTTGGTTCACATCAGGTACAAAGTTAGCATTGAACCCGGCATTGAGATTGGAATCAAAATTGCCATCAAAAGTGCCATTGAAATTCAAAAAAGAAGGGACATTGCTAAAATTGAGCAAAGAAGGGTCAAAAGATTGGTCAAATTGCAAATTGGTATTGTTTTGACAAGTAAAAGACGAACCAAGAAACTGGGTAGGTGGCAAAGTGGCAACTTCAAAACCCGGAGAAGAATTGATTTGTTCAAGTTCGGGTTGCAAAGTGGCGACTTGACAATCAGCCAAAGAAGGATCAAAAACTTGTTCATCCTGCAAAGGAGAAGTAGCACAAGTTTCAAAAGATTGATCACAAGTCATTGAGTTCATGGACTCAAAAGGGTCCAAAAAGTTTGTAGAATCCAAAGAGTTTTCAGAATCCAAAGAATCCAACGATTCAACCATTGGCTCGTTTTCAGCTTTATCAATATTTTGATTAATAGCCATTGAATCAGCAGAAAATTCAACAGACATCAAAACAGGATAGTTATCATAGTTGAATTCCTGTTCGCCATCACTTAATGTCATTTCCTGGTTGGAGAGAGTGGGGTAGACAGTGTCAGAAATAGTAGTGACATTATCATATTGAGTTTCGGGAATGATAGACATGATAAAAAAACAACAACATATAAAATAAAAAGAGAAATATTTACAATAAACAAAAAATCTGAAAGACTTGAAAAAATAATCAAATAAAAACGAAAAAAGAGTGATGAAGAAAAAAAGAAAAGAAAGAAGGAATTGAATTTTTTAAAAAAAGTGTTCTTTTTATACACGAAAAAATTTTCTTACTGACGGTCCGAGAATTGTTTTTTTTAAAAAATGAATTGTAAATTGAAATGTAAAAATAAATGTGGAAAACCGCTTAAATTAATTTCAGAATCCAGCTAGTTTAAGCAATAACTAGGTTGAACAGACAACTGTTGCGAGGCAACCAATTAACCATTTTAATAAGAATAAAAAAGATGGATTAAAAAAAAGCAGTCCCAGTTTAAGAACAATTGAAAAATACTTTAGTTAGTTACAAAAAGAATGGGGAAAAACCAGCATATATAAATAAACAAATAAATCAACCAAGTATTTCAATTGACACATTTACAAGTTCCGTAGTGCTCAACGACACCTTTAACAAGTATAAAAACAATTAATATAGAATATTTTCAATGTTTTAAAAATGTATGGAAATGAAGGCCCATGTATGGACATAAATGTGAATATACAAGCGATTTATGACCAATAAGCGTGAGAGATTTGAAGATATTGAACTTATTGAAATTTGTTTGATTATTTAATTAAGATAACTATGGATCGTCAATATACGTTACCAGGCAGTTTAGAAATCCTAATTTTACAAACAAGATGCCGTGACAGAAGTGTCAAAATCAATTAATGATCAATAATAAAAAAAATGCAAGAATTAAAAAAAGGTGTTCACGTGACCCGTAACGGTGCGTTTGATTCCTTGCATACACCACAAGAATCGCAACAATTTACGAACACAGACGTCATACGCACATTCCAATTAACAAATCAGATTGATAACAAGTGAAATAGAAACAGTTGTGCACTGGAATTTGTACACAAGAATATATGCACCAGAAACCAAAAAAAGTGCGCTACGACTTGAACATGTTACAAAACAAGATGGTGATTATCTAAATGACAGTTATGTAATTGATGATGTCATGGAATATATAGATGAGAAAAGGCCATGACGACACACATACACAATGTCAAGGCTCATGGAACAGTTTATAAGGATCAACAAAAGCAAGCAAATCAATTGAAATAATAATAATAAATGTTTAATTAAAAGTACAATAGAAATTGACTTTGATTGTAATAACTTGTGAGATCCCACAAAGTCAAGTAATACCCCATAAACTGATGATCGCCATAAGAAACTGCAGGAACATGGCAAAGATATAAATAAATAAATAAATAAATAAATAAAAAAAGAAAACTAGCCATTGCCGACTGATAATGAGGATAAATTATGATACGGATCATCATAACTAGTACATGTTAAAAAAATAAGCTTGTCATGAGGTGCATCCGTCATTACAAATCTACAAAAATCTCCAAAACCGGTAAACGGCTGATTTTGTTAAGCGGTGCGGATCCAATTGACGGTGATATAGTTAAGATTGTAATAACAGAAGGTTATTATAGCAAATGACGAGAACTGAGTAAGTCAAGAACATATTTAAGTACCAAAAGCCCCTGAAGCGTTTTTTTTTAAAGTATTTAATCTTTGTCATTTCCGACATTCAAACACGGCTTGATTAGTTTTGATTTCTTAATCAATTCTTATTTAGTTCTTAAACCAATTAATTTCTAATCACTTTCTAATCACTTTCTAATCACTTTCTAATCGATTTCCAACTAATCAATTCTTAAATCAAATTTTAACCACCTTTGTCTTGATTTAAATATTTTTTTATAAATACCAACTCTTCTTTCTTATACTTATATATATTTTTTTTTGTCTCCACTAAACCAGACTTGAATACCCTAATCACCAAAACCAGCCATTTTTCTTTCCAATACACAAACCAGCACAAAATGACAGTTACTAAAAGTCGACGCCCATTACACGATTCTTATGACCCTCATGATCCTCAAACCATCACCGAATGGTATTGTTGCCAGTGTGCACGTTATCATGGCATTCCTCCAGAACGTTACGATTGCACCAGATGTAACCATATGATGTGTCCGTATTGTCCTAAACGGAGGATAAAAGATATGGAAACAAGCCAACCTCCTGCTCGATAGTGTCTTTTTTACCTATTTACATCTTCATTCTTAAAGTCTTTACAATGGATAGACCAGACTTTATTTGCTTATTTGACTTCTCACACGTGCGCATTCCCCAAAACTCTCGATATTTTATACTTTTATACGTAAAATAATTTTTTTTCTTTTCATCCATTTTTTTAACTTTGACGTTTGCGTGTCCTTGCATGTGCAATGACTTGGATATAAAGAATACCAAATGCTAATACCAACTAAGATCAATACCTCCAATACCAAACAAAATATCAAAAAAATAAGGATCAAAACCAAACCTCGTGAGCAACTTTTGCTGTTTTAAACTTTGTTGAAAATATAAGATTTAAAACTTGTTTTTTCGTGCAATGGATGCCTTTCAACATTAGAGGATAATTAAACAAGTATATCAATTTCTGTTTTTTTTGTTCATTACTGAGTATCTGGTCCAACTCCAACATTTTGAATGCTGATGAAAATCCTAGTAATTGGCTTTTTCTGGTTTTTGTTTTCGGACTATGTTAGTTATGTCTGTTGATTTGGTTTTTGCTCTTACATGTCAAAAAGATGGCTTTTTATTTATTTCTTGTTTTTTATGATTTTGTTTCCTGTTCAATCGTTTATGCTGTTTTTTGATTTCTGTACATGTAAAATTATCTTTGTTTTGTGTTTTTTATTTTTTTTTATACTATTTATAATTAATAAATCCATTTGATCAAAACTAACCAGTTTGTCAAAACTGAATTGATCAATCCACGTGATTAGTTTTGAGGGAAGCCAGGCATTTTTATAAAGCAAACAAGTATATAAAATTGAAAGATTGAAATAGCCACTTTGAATTCAAATAAAGATTGTTTCTAGAGGCTCGAATAAGCAACTCTTTAATATCAATTGAATAACCAATAATTAACACTAATGGAAAAAAACCTAGTTATAACCAATTTTTTTTATTCAATTACCCATTTTCTTTACTCATTAAGTAATTGACTCATTCATTTTTTATTATTACAAATCACCAATTACTGATTATTGATTGTTTATATTTAAACTTTGTCCATCGTATCTTCATCAACAATTTTTTATCTTTTAGAAAAAAAAAGAAAAAAAATCCAAAAGTATCATCATTTGAGTTTTATCAAGCGGCTATGATTCCATAAAAAAAAAGAGAAATAAAAAAAGAGTAAACAGAACGTGATAAATAAAGTTAAGAGAATACAATCAAGACAATCTTTCGATTTACTTAAAAAAAATGAAAAAAATGAAAAAACTATTATAAAAATACAAAACCAGTAATCAAGTACAAAAAAAAAACTAAAAAAACAATGACTAGCGTAGTATTCAAAAAAAAAAAAAAAAAGTTTATTCTATTATATGACATTTTCGTATCTATGTTTAAAAAAGAATTTTTTTTTTTGGAATCATGTCTTATTGTACATATCCAAATAGAAATCCATGATTTTACTTTGACCAATTGAAATCAACAAGTCAAAAAA
>JAJLVH010001139.1:0-10479 GCA_030570155.1 Magnusiomyces magnusii
TTGTTGTTGTTGTTGTTGTTGTTGTTGTTGTTGTTGTTGAATTGGAGGTAAAAAGAATTGTGGATTTGATGATGATTCAGTATTGATGGATGAACAAGTACCGCCTTTTTGATCTTTAGATTTACGATCACGTCGGCCACCACGATGGCTTTTGACAAAGACACAGGTAAGGTTGTTTAAACGACAAGGTTTGCATATATGAACACCATCGCATTTGATTTTCTTTTCACGGCAAGACAAACAAGCCCTACGAGAGACACTTCTGACGGGTTTTGATAAAGGCATGGTGAATATGAAGATAATTATTGGTGTATTTCAGAAGAATAAAATGGGTTTTAGATCAATTTATATATATATGAATATGTGCTCTTTTTAAACATGTTTTTTAGATTTTTCAAGCCGGCATTTGCCCCCACGTCGGGCCGAGAGCTGCGCTGTTTTAATCCAAAAAATCCCCCACGTCTGGCAAATGCCGGTTCTGGAGTCCGGCTTTTGTTTTTTTTTTTTTTTTGTTTATGCGTTTTTATTTACGGTGTTATATGACAAGTATATGTAATGAGTTAAAATACATTCCTGCGGCATGGATTGCCATTCTGGCCGCCGTCGGATTCGTATATTTGCTAGTCCTGCATGACTTTGAAAAAAGAAAAAACAAAAAAATAACAAAGTTGGGCAAAACTGAATTGATCGGCAGTAAAAGCAATTAGGGTTTGGAGCTAGATGTCATGTGATAAAGTCTGAGGATCAAGACTTGAAATTACACTGCTTGTAATTACATTGCTTGTCATTCCAATACTTGTCATTTCATTATTTGACATTCCATAACCTGTCATTTCACACCCTGTCTTAATCTTAATTCCCTTTTGCATTACCACCAAATTCCAACCTCGTCAATTTTCAAATCAAACCTTTGCTCTTACCTTCATGTCCACCCCAAATCCTTTTCAATGACTTCGGCTTCTCTAATCAACAACAACAACAACAACAATCAAAGCCTACAAGAAGGCATCTCTTTCAACTCTCTAAACCATCAAATCTACTCGTCTCCAAACAAGTCTCAGTCAACCTTCATTGATACCGATCCTTCTGATGACGACGATGACAATTCTTACGACAATAGCATTTTTGATGACTACAACTCTGATTCTCCTATAAATCCTCCTCGTCCTCATCAAATCCCAGAATCTCAAACTCCTACATATAATCAGTTCCATTTCAACTCGTCTGATCTCAAATTAGCATCTCCAGCATCGGTAAAAACTACAACTCCTTCTTCTCCTTCAACTGGTGCTGCTTCATCTTTTATTCCTCCTCACGTTCAATCATCTTCACCAACTGTCAAATCCTCTTCTTCTCCTCATACTCCGTATCATAATCACTTATCAAAACAAAAGTCTTCTCCTTCTTCTAATAACAAAACTCCTCCTATTCCTTCAAAAAACTCGGATCGTGCTCAATCTTCTGTTTCTAATGATTCTCATTCTTCCTCTTCTTCTCACGCTCACTGGGCCTCAATCAAAAACCATTCCTTTTCAAGTGCTTTAGACCTGTCTATATCAACCCCTTCTTCTTCTTCCACTTCTTCTAAATCTTCTAAATCCTCTCCTGCTACAATCACCTCTTCTTCAACCACCAAATTACCTTCTATCCCACTACCCCCTGCTGTTCCTAATATCCCTTCCATTGCCCCTGTTGACAATCCCAAACGAAAAAGTGGCCGCGCTCGCTCAAAAACAATGAAGGGCGTTTTGAGTAACTTTGTTAGCAGCATGCGTGGCTCTGCCACTCAAAACAATGACCAATTATCTACAAACTCTCGCATTAGTAGCGGTGCTTCCGATTCTTCAGTTACTAGTATCAAAATTTCCCAGCCTTATGATATGAAGGTTGTCACCCACGTCGGTGTCGATTACGACACTGGCGAATTTACCGGTATGCCCAAAGAATGGGAAAAAATGTTGTCTGACAGTGGTATCAGTAAAAAAGAAGCTGAACAGCATCCACAAGCTGTTCGAGACGTTATGGAGTTTTTCACTAGTGGTAATGCTGATCAAGAGGCTCAAGTCTGGGAAAAAATGGGTCAAGTAAAAGTTGCTATTCCTTCAACTCCAAATGTTGGAAATAATAATAATAATAATAGTAATAATAATGGCGACTACTTTTCTATACATCGACCTGCCCCAAAAACTCCTGGATCTGGTAATTCTTCTATTACAAATGGTGCTCATCCTGATACTCCTGGTTCTGTCAAGTCAAGATCTAGTAGTATTATAGATTCTTTTAAACGTAAAGAACCTGGTTTACGATCTAGATCTAGTAGTGTTAAAGACCTTGCTAGTTCATTTAGAAAGCGATCTGATAGTATTAAAGATGCGCCTGCATTACCATCCTTACAAGGCGTCACAACCTTTGTACCAATGAGACCAGTACCTAAACCACCTAGTCCCAAATCTTTAAATCAGTCAAATGATAATGATAATAATAATATCACGAGTTCTATTGAATCTGAAACCAATTCATCTACATCAACACCAAATGTTTCAAGCATTTCTACTCAACAGCAACAGAAAAAGTTACCACCTCCTAGACCACCACCAGCACCACCACTTGGAGTTTCTTCAGTTCGTAGCAATCGAAATCCTAACCAATCCAAAAGCGTTCCTGATGCGCCGCCCGGGTTTTATAGTCCTCACCAGCAAATTAAACGGCAAATGAGTTCTGGCCAATTAAATGCCGCTCGATGTGTTCAACAACAAAATGTTCCACCCATGCCTCAATTACAACAACAGATTTTGTTACAACAACAACAACAACAAAAGATTGTAGAACAGCAAAAGAGGTTAGAACAACAACAACATCAAGTTCAAAAAGAGTATGCCAAACAGCAACAACAACAACAACAAGAGTTGTTGCAATTACAAAAAGCTACACAAGGAGCAGTTGGAGGACCTATTCAAGCGTCTGCTACAGTTAGTACTGGAACAAAAGATCCTAATGCAGCACAAAAAAGACGGGAGGCCAGAAGACGTCGTGACGCACAAGTGATTCAACAACTGAGCAGAATATGTAATCCAGAAGATCCAACGGTGCTTTATAAAAGTTTGCACAAGGTTGGGCAAGGAGCGTCGGGTGGAGTGTATACTGCCAAAGTTGTGAATACGAATGATAGTGTTGCGATTAAACAAATGAATCTTGAACAGCAGCCCAAGAAAGAGCTGATTATTAATGAGATTATTGTGATGAAGGAAAGTTCGCATCAGAATATTGTGAATTTCATAGAATCGTATTTGGTACAAGGATATTTGTGGGTGGTTATGGAGTACATGGAAGGCGGAAGTTTGACGGATGTTGTTTCGTATAATATAATGACGGAAGGACAGATTGGAGCAGTTTGTCGAGAGGTTTTACAAGGGCTGGAACATTTACATTCGAAAGGTGTGATTCATCGAGATATCAAGTCGGACAATATTTTGTTGTCGATGAAGGGAGACATTAAATTGACAGATTTTGGGTTTTGTGCACAAATCAATGAAGCGAATTCGAAAAGAACGACGATGGTTGGTACGCCGTATTGGATGGCACCAGAAGTTGTGTCGAGAAAAGAGTATGGACCTAAAATTGATATGTGGTCATTAGGAATCATGGCGATTGAGATGATTGAAGGCGAACCACCATACCTGAATGAACAACCGATTCGAGCATTATATTTGATTGTAACGATTGGTACACCCGAGTTGAAGGATCCGGGTGCTTTGACACCGTTGTTGACGGATTTTTTGAACAGAATGTTGCAGGTGGATGTAGAAAGTCGAGCGACGGCTGGGGAATTATTGGAACATGAGTTTTTAAAAAGTGCAGACAGTGTGAAGAACCTTGCGCCGTTGGTGAAAGCAGCGAGATTGGCAAAAATGAATGAACGAGGAGGTTTGTGAGTTTTTTTTTTTCTTTTTTTTTTTTTTTTTTTTTAAATTTGATTTATTGATTTAATTATTTATATTTAATTGTTTATTAATTTATTTTAAACCTTGGTTGGCAACGGCAGCAGCACCTGCGACAGCAGCTTCAGGATCTAAATAATACGAAGGTTTAATAGGTTTAAGATCATCATCTAGTTCATAAACCAACGGAATTCCGGTTGGAATATTAATATTTGCAATATCTTGATTCGAAATGCCGTCAAGATGCTTAACAAGAGCTCTAATTGAAGTACCGTGCGCAAAAACAATGACGGTTTTGTTGTCAAGCAAGTCTTTTGCAATATCTGAATGCCAATACGGCAACAAACGGTCAATGACAAGTTTCAAAGATTCGGTACGTGGTAACTTATCAAAAGGCACGTTTGCATAACGACGATCGTTTAAGCCAGAATATTCGCTGTTTGGATCAATAGGCGGTGGTGGACAATCAAAAGAACGTCGCCATGCCATGAACTGATCATGACCATACTTTTGTCTAACTGTAGACTTGTTTTGACCTTGTAATATACCATAATGGCGTTCATTGAGCAACCAAGTACGTTTGACGTCAAGGTAAAGCATGTCGGCCACATCAAGAGCGATATTACAAGTCTCGACAGATCGTGAGAGTTTGGAAGTGTAGACAATGTCGGGCTGGAGGTTTGAATGGACGAGTAGATGGCCAGCTCGTGCAGCTTCTTGTTTGCCAGAATCGGAAAGTGGTGAATCGACCCAACCGCAGAACAGGCCGTGTTCGTTCCAAACGGTTTGACCGTGGCGGACAAGGATGAGAGTGGGCATTTTAAATTTGTCAAGCTAATGAATGAATGAATGAATAAGTCTATTGATTAAGTCAATGATCAAAGACAATTAAATAGGACAGGTCAAAACGGTTGCCAAAAGGCCGTGTAATAGACATAACCAGATGATTGACGTCACTCCACGTTGTGGATGTGAATAGAAATGTGACGACCTAACCCTTGAGGTTTTTGTTCTTTTACTCATCAACTACCAACTCAACAACCAAACACCAACTCCTTCAAACGGCCCAAAACCAAATGGTTTAATGATTGACCGTCATCATCAACAGCCCAAAACTTCATTTTCTGTGTCACGTCAATGACCAACGACATGATTGTTTGTTCTATTTCTTTATCTTTTGGCTTGTTTTTGTACATTTTGACCAAATCACCCATCTTTGGCTGATATTTCCATTTCACAAACACAGCAGAACAAACTTCAACACTTTCCAACATGTCTTTTTCCACCATTTCAATCATCATCTCATCAAGCGACGCATTCATGTCATAACTGTACCGCGTCAACAGTTTCAATGCACCTTGTAAAGTCACTGCATAGGCTGTTGTTGTTGTCACGTTATGATCACAGGTTCCTAATTGTAAAATGTCCCAGTTTTGGTGATAATACTCCAAACCGGCCATGGTTTGTCGAATGTTTATGTCCCACGTGGTATCAGGTTCAATCACCAGCATCGTTTTCCATTTGTTTTTAATCATTTGTCGCCAAAGATTGGCATGTGATCCAAGCTTTCTTTTTTGTTCAATTGTGAGTTTTTTATTATTATTTAATGACGATGGCGGAAGTCGTTCATCAATATCGTCTTTTTCTTCAAGTCCTTCAAACATTTTTATCGAAATGTTGCTGACCTCGCTTTGTAACGTCATCACGTCTGCCAAATCAAACCGTGACGGCTTGTTGATGTAAAAAATCTGTTGGAATCCTAATGTCGAGTTCAATTCATTTGAATTATTCAACTCTTTTAAATCTTTTGAATTATCAACTAAAAACGACAATATTGTCTTGTAATACACACCAGAATAGAATCCAATTCCATATATCAAAGCTGCTATCAAAACAATTAAACTCTTCATTTTCTTTTTTTTTTTTATTCAATCAATTAATTAAAAAATCAAAAACAAAGAATGAAAAAAGCCTTTTGTCGTCGCATTTTTTTTTTTTTTTTTACAAATATTTACAAAATTCAATTAACTAAACTAACTTGGTTAAACACACGTGATACGCTTTTCCAACCATCAACGAACCAATTTGAAATCAATTTTCAATATATTTTTTTCTTTTTTCTTTCCTTTTCATAAACAACTTTAAACAACTAAAATGACAATCAACAAAAAAGTTAATAAATTCAATTCTTGCCTCGACTCAAACGGAGTTCTTGTCGCAAAAACCCTACAATCCCTTCCCGAACATGTCCATTACCAATTATCCAAATACCTGGCCACAAACACCCGTTTAAACCTTTCCAAAACAACCCAAAGCCTTCGGCAAATATACCACAAGTACGTCTACGAACGATGTCGCATCGGCACAACTACCGAAATTGATACCTGCTGGAACCCGCTACTCCATAACGTTCCAGTATCGCTCATTCTGGATCCCAAACCGTTTGGCTGGTTTCCAAGCGAGCATGTCAAAATTTTGGTGCTTTCGGCAAATTGTATTACAGCACTATGGACAGCCAAACTGGCTCAAGTCCATTTGCCCCTCTATTTTCCAAACCTGCGTCATGTCATCACGGAAAGTGTGCGTGAAGGTCAGGCGCCGCCTGTTATGGCTCTCAATATGCTTGGTTCTGCGCCTAGTGTGCATATCTACGGAAGTCTGGCTGGGCTCAAAAATACAAACTTTGACACTTGCATCAATTGGCTAAACTTGTCGTTGAACGATTCCCAGCCCAGCATGTCTTTTAATTTTTTTGAAAACTTGCAAGTGTTGAAAATCGTGATTTCAGAAGAAAAAGTAAATGATCATAAACGTGTGTTGATTAATTCAGCTCATGATCTTAAGCACTTGAAATATTATTACCTGACTACTGAATTGGGTCCTCATTTGATGGAATTTGTTCGTAGTTGTCCTATAAAATCTGAAAACTATTGTTTAACGGTCTTTATTTCCCAAAATACCATTCAAAAATATTCCAAAGATATCAACAAAATTATAAAGGGAGAAATAAATCTTTCTCAAGTTACCCATTTCAAGTTCACCTCATCTTCTTCAAACAATTCTGACGCTCAATTATGTCAAGAGCTTTTACAAAAGTGTCAATTCACATCTTCAAAATTAAAAGGTCTTGGAATCCGACACTTTTTCGACCCAAAAATTTTGTTTAACCAATTAGATGCCCGGTTTTCTGGAATCACTAGACTTTCGCTTACCACTGTCGTGCGGAAAGGTTTATACTATGACTTTTCAAAACTCTCGAGTTTGCACAACCTCAAATACCTCACGGTCGCTATTTCTGATGAGCAATACATTACTTATGGAGAAATTCATGTCAGCCAAGGACATTCCATTGTTGAATCCTTCATCAACACAGTTCGTGACGAATGCTGGAACAGCGAAACCAAATCCATGGTTTTTGAACAAAGTACTGTCAAACGGATCTTAAACCAAATCTTTTTCAGAAACTACCCCGAATTGCTCATGGGTTGTATAATGCAAACCGCTCAAGCGGTTGGCGAACACGGGTTTCCAGAAAATTCACCTTTATTTGGTTCATTCGCCAAACTTCTTGTTCTCAAAACTTTACAAGTCCGTGACATTCTCCGGCTAACCCCATCGCTGCCCAACCTCGAACGACTAGAAGTTTTCGAAAGTTTGTCGTTGCTCAACAACATTTACTTACTGCCTTGCATCTACAAAAGCAAGTCTTTGAAATCCATCATGTTCACAGACTACACGCCATATAAAGTCTACGGCCACGTTCCGTTCAAACTGGGCTTCAGCGAGCGTCACTTACACATCCAAACAATGTACACCAAAGAACGCACGCTTGGTCTCATTGACGTTGAAGGAATCCGAAATAAGTACGAGACCAAAAAGCTGGACCTCAGCATGGATAAAGATTTCTTTTTGGTGTCGGAGAAACCGGTGGCTGTTTATGATACCCCGGTGTCGTATCAAACTGCGATGTTTGGGGTGTCTTCGTTTGAAGATGGGAGTGGACTTGTAAAGTATCCAGAAATGTAATTTTTTTTTTTTTTTTGATCTTGTCACTCTTTTCTTTGCTAGAGTCAGGTTATGCGTTTTTGCTCAGATTTTTGAATCCGACACCATGTTCACTAAATGATATCTAACAAATTTTGGCATCACTTAAGTTGTTCAACAAACGAATTGCTTTGCGTGTAGCCATAAACTCAATTCTAATTCGGTATGACATTATCGCCGCTTCTTTCTGTAAAAATCCTTCAACTAGTATCTTTTCATAAACTCCAAGAATCCTCCGCAAGGCCATGTTTTGTATTACTTCAAGTTTCTTTCCTTTTTCACTTTCTAGTATCATGTTGTTTGCCATATTTCAATACCGTGTACATAGATCTAATAGCAGAACTTCTCATATACCAAGAATTATTTTTCCAAATGACCGGTTTTAAACGTTTTTCATTCATTCATTTTATTCAAGGGTTATAGAAATATATAACATCAGCTACTTCAGCTATCCTTTTTGTTTCTAACTATTTATTATTATTCAAATTTGTGAATCTTTTACTCCCAATGGCCCGAGTACAAGCCTTAGTGCTAGCTTACGAGGACCAGGGAAACCAATTTGGATGTAAAAACCTTCCCGACATGTACTCATTTCATTCTTCTCAACACCTTTTAGTTATCTTTTTTAATCTCTTCTGGCAGAGATAAAGCTTATAATTTCTTGTTAAACCAGTTAAAGACTGTTCAAAAGAGTCGGCATGTTTATCTCAGGAGAGAACCCTTCGTCTAAGTCGTTCTCGTTTTGTTTCAAGCAAAGGACATTCAATTAAAATATGTTGAACTGTTTCAGATTCTACACACGCAACATTGTAGCTGCTCTGCTGAGTTCTAAATCTTCAAAAACACCTTGCGCGTCAATTTGTAGTATTTGTTTGAAAAATAAAATGTTGTATATGTACAATATATTAAATAATGATTTCAACAGAGTCCGATATAGTGTAACGGCTAGCACGGTTCGCTTTCACCGAGCAGATCGGGGTTCGATTCCCCGTATCGGAGTTTTTTGATTAACCAATTATAATCACGTGACTAGTATTTATACTGCTTAAAAACTGGTTTTTTAAATATTTATATGTTTTTTTTATTAAATTTTAAATAATTTCATCAACTGTACATTAAAAGTTTTTAATTGGCGACTTCAACGTTTTGAACCTTTTGCTGGTCAGCTTTTTCTTTAATCCAATCATTGAATCCGTGTCTATTTCTGAAAATCTCAATTGCGTAGAACTGGATCTTGACACTAAACATGGTATTATCCTCATCGTACTCGCCATTGGAGTTCAATCTAAGAAGGGTTCCAAAGTTAAAGTCGTCAATCTTGTTTTCGTACTTGTTCATAAACTCGCGCCAGCGCTTCTTGCCCTGTACGGACTTGATTTTGTTTTCGTCGAGGACGCGGGCGCGCTCAGGATCCTCGACATATTCGGGAAACTCGGCGACGAATTGGTCGTAGATCTCGTCATCAAAGGCGCTTATCCGCATGTCGGAGCCTTTGCGGATAGACAAGAGGTTCCAGTAGGTTTGAGCCTGCATCACGGCCTTGACAGCAAACTGCTGTTCGATGGCTTCAAGGTTTTCTGCCTGCTCGGGGTCAAAAGTGGAAAGTGGGTTTGACATTTTTTTATATTTTATAAATTGTTAATGGTATTAAATGTTTGATGGTATTTTGAAATATGACTTTGAAATGTTTTTTTTTTTTGGACTGTGGAAATTGTTGATTTAAATATAATTTTTTATAAAAAAAAAATAATAATAAAGTTACCCTGATTACACGCTTTTCTTCTAGAAAATGCTCGAATTTTTATGTGAATAATATCCAAATGATGTTAATAAAGTTTTTTTAATGGTGTTATATATCTAGACTGTTCTGGAAATTGTTTACAATTGTGGAAGTATATTAAACTTTATTTCACCACAACTCTTGACCTTCTTTATAATATCTCGTTGCTTTAACCAACACAGGAATCATTCCCCCAGGCACCACGTTTGCTTTTTTATGTCCAACTAATTCCATAATGGAATCAATTGTTCCTGAATGTGCAGTAATTGAAACGTATTTCGAGTTCATGAGCTCAGGAACCGGTTTACGATTGTTATTATTATTATTATTATTTTCTTTCTGTAGTGTCAAAACCGCATTTTTGTATCTCCATGAACCACCAAATAACCGAGACAAGAACTTTCTTGTACGTATATTTTGTTCATCAATCGTTTCTTGATACTCAGGTCTCCACAAACAATCATATTCTCTAAACCCTGGTTCAAACCCAAGACCCGGATGCTTTGCGTGAAGTTCGCATTTAGTTGACCGTCTGTTGCAGGTATAAATTCCAACAGTTTCTCGTAAATCTTCAACCACAAGTGCTCTATAAGAAAGTGAAGTTTTGTCTGGCGAACTTTCGACAAAATCTGAATACCCAAAACCATTATAAACAGGACTGGCTGGCTCAGATTTCAAATCTTTAAAATTGATCTTCATCCATGTGTATTTAGCAGT
>JAJLVH010001140.1:0-10475 GCA_030570155.1 Magnusiomyces magnusii
TTTAAATTATGATTGCAATGTCAAAATATATAGAGTAGAAAGTAAAGAAAAAGACCACAATTAAAGATTTTAACCAGAACACATTTCACAAGCTTCAGGATTTTTAATACTGCACGCAAGAACTTTACTATTATAAATGTCAAATTCACTTTCCGTCATTGGCTTACCTGTACTCAAATCAACCTTCTTTTCAACCTTTTCTTCCACATCTTCTTCCTTTGGTGTAGAAGATTCAGAAGTTACAGTCGTGCTGACAGAAAATGAAGTAGGAGAAGGTGCTGAAAGATGACTGTTTTCCAATATGGAACTCACTTGATCCAAATATGTAGATGAACTAGCATGTGATGGAATTTGACCAAGACTAACTACTGGCTTATATGGCTTACGATCCAACTTTTTGGCAGCCTGTTCCATTTCCGTTTTAAGCGACTCTTGGTCAACTGTAAACTGAATGGGCGCCGATGCTGCCATAGTTCTCAAGTAATACATACCAGTTTTAAGACCCTTCTTCCAACCGTAAAAGTGCATAGACGTCAGTTTACCCATGGTAGGCGACTGGATGTGAATGTTGAGTGATTGAGATTGGTCAATAAATGGTGATCGCGCAGCAGCCATGTCAATAATAGTCTTTTGGGAAAGTTCCCAAACAGTCTTGTAAAGAGCTTTGATATCGTCAGGAATATTGGGAATGTTTTGAATGGATCCATTGTCTGCAATGATACGGTTCTTCATGGTTTCGTTCCAAAGACCCATATCAACAAGATCGCGAAGCAACCATTGATTGACAATTTGGAATTCACCAGCCAAGACACGACGAGAGTAAATATTTGAGGTATAAGGCTCAAAACATTCATTGTTGCCCAAAATCTGGGAAGTAGAAGCAGTTGGCATGGGTGCAACGAGTAAAGAGTTTCTAAGACCATACTTTTTCATATCAGTTTTAAGTTCAGTCCAATCCCAAAGATCAGTAGGTGTAACATCCCAAAGATCATACTGTAAAAGACCTTTGGATGCTGGAGAGCCTTCATAAGACTCATAAGTGCCTTGGGTTTTGGCAAGCTCGATAGAAGCTTCAACAGCAGCATGATAAATGGTTTCAAAAATTTGTACATTGAGCTCCTTAGCTTCAGGAGAATCAAAAGGAAGACGAAGTGACATAAAAGCATCGGCAAGACCTTGGACGCCAACAGCAATAGGTCTATGTCTGAAGTTTGATCTTCTGGCTTCTTCGACAGGATAAAAGTTTCTGTCAATAATGGCATTCAAATTCTTTGTGATAACTTTGGCAACCTCGTGAAGTTTTTTAAAGTCATACCAAGAACCATCTTCGTCATGACAAACATAACTAGGAAGGGAAATCGAAGCAAGATTACAAACAGCAACCTCATCAGGAGATGAGTACTCAACAATTTCACAACACAGGTTGGAAGATTTAATAGTACCCAAGTTCTGCTGATTAGACTTTTTGTTGCAAGAATCCTTATAAAGCATAAATGGACCACCAGTTTCAATTTGAGCATCAAGAATGGCAAGCCAAAGCTTTTGTGCCTTGATAGTTCTGCGGCCACGGCCCTCTTTTTCATACTGGGTGTATAATGTTTCAAACTCATCACCCCAAACATCGTCCAAACCAGGGCACTCGTTCGGGCACATCAAAGTCCAGTCTTCATTGGCTTCTACACGCTTCATAAACAAGTCAGAAATCCAGAGAGCATAAAACAAATCACGAGCTCTAACTTCTTCCTTGCCGTGATTTTTTCTGAGATCTAAAAAGTCAAAAATGTCATCGTGCCAGGGTTCCAAGTAAATAGCAAAAGCACCAGGTCTCTTGTTACCACCCTGGTCGACGTATCTTGCCGTGTTGTTGTAGACACGAAGCATAGGAACAATACCGTTACTGGTACCATTCGTTCCTGCAATGTAAGAGCCAGTAGCACGAATGTTATGAACACTGAGACCGATGCCACCAGCGGATTTGGAAATCAAGGCACAAGTCTTGAGGGTGTCATAAATACCTTCAATAGAATCATCCGTCATGTTGATCAAAAAGCATGAAGACATTTGAGGTCTAGGGGTTCCCGAGTTGTAAAGGGTAGGTGAAGCATGTGTAAAATATTTGAGGGACATGTAGTTGTAAGTTTCAAGAATTTTTTCAATATTGTCACCGTGGATGCCAACAGCAACTCTCATAATCATATGTTGAGGACGCTCAGCAACCTTTCTGTTAATTCTCAAAAGATAAGAACGTTCAAGGGTTTTGAAACCAAAGTAATTATAAGAAAAGTCGCGATCATAAACAATAGCAGAATTGATATCATCTTTGTGAGCCATAACCACTTTATAAACTTCATCAGAAATCATAGGAGAAAGTTTTCCATTTTTGGGGTTAACATAACGATACAAGTTTTCAACAACAGTAGAAAACTGTTTTTCAGTTTGTTTATGCAAATTAGAAACGGCAATACGAGCTGCGAGAATAGCGTATTCAGGGTGAAGGGTAGTCATGTAGGCAGCAGTTTCGGCAGCCAAGTTATCAAGCTCAACAGTAGTAACTCCATGATAAACACCAGTAATGACACGCTGTGTGATTTTGACGGCATCGACGTGAACCGGATCAAGGCCATAACAGAGCCTAGAAACTCGGGCAGTGATTTTGTCAAACTGAACCTTTTCTTTTCTTCCATCTACAATGATTTTAATAAACAATTTTGTTAATAAACATTCAACGCGATAAGTTTAAATCCTCAACGTACCTCTTTTGTAAACAAACATTTTGAACCAAGAAGATCAATAAGAATAGTAAAGATGGATTAATATAAATTCAAAAAAGGATCAGATAGGAATTCCAATATTTCTACGAAAACAAAAATAAATAAAAGATTGAAAAGTAAACAAAAAAGTCGCGTTTATTAAAAAAAAAAAATTGGCTTCACTGAATCAAATTTCTTATTAACGGTTTTTCTTTTTTTTGATGCGTAACAAGTGAAGTGTAGTTTTGTCAGCACCACATCACGTTCATCAAAATCACGTCAAGATACTAAATTTATCAATTATCTGTATCATTTTGGCGTATTTTGATTATAAATACTGCGGTTTTAGCCAATCATCAGCAAGAAATCACCAAAAAGGTGCGAGTGTGTCACGAAAAAAACACGAAAGGCACGCAAGATATTATCAAGATCAAGCCAAAAGATTGTTGTATTGTAAATTGTAAATGAAGCACACTATTCTTCTACTCGAATTTAAAGTCTGGACATTCTGTTATACTTGGTAGTTTTACCACCCAAGTATTCCTTTTTAAAGACTTCATACTTGTTCCAATAGTACTGTTCAGCTTGTTCCTTGTTGTCAATCTTGAACCCACTTTCGTCGTTAAACCTCTTTTCAATGACTTTTAATCTGTTTTAAAAAAACGACTTTATTGATTCAAAAGTGTCTTCTGGACGTTCCATTGCAACAAGATGCTGACCATCTTTTATGTCCACTGGAACAACGTATGGAAGTGCTTTTCTGATTGATTCAACGCTTTCTTGAGGATTCCAAGTTGCTGCTGATCCAACAACATGACACACTTCACAATCAATGGTCTTCATTTGGTCCCGTAAATATGTTGTACTAAAATATGATGACCCATAGCTTACCATTTGCGCTTCACGGGGTGGAATTGCTAAAACGGTTCCATCTTCGTTTCGGTGCTTTGCATATTTTAGCAAGTCGTTTTTAACTCTTGGGTGTACAGTCCGGGCAACTCCACCTTTAGTCATGTACTTTTCAAATGCTTCTTGGTTAGGAAATATGTCTTGAATATATTTATTGACTTTTTCAAACAGCCCAAACATTTGTTTGCGGCCTTGATCAACATCGTGCAATCCAGGAGTCATGTATGCTACTGGCTCGATGCTAATGATCGAATCAATCAGTCTTCGTTCATAAGCTGCCATATGAAGAGCCGTGGCACCTCCCATTGAATGTCCAATAACAATTACATTTGATGTAATACCCAGTTCTGCCAATATTTCTAATGTATCTTTAGCAGAATCTTCCCACGAACTAGTTAAACCAAGTTTGTCTTTGTTTAACAGGTAACTTTCTCCATGATTGACAGCATCAAGAGATATCACTGTTCCCAAAAATTCGCCATACGTATCATAAAACATTTCAATCCAGTATTCCCAGCATTCTTTAGTAAACCCAACAGCATGAAGAAACACGAGATTTGCAAGTTGTGATGGATCCTTTTTGTCTCGCAAGCCACGGATATGTCTGGTATCAGTTCTTTGGTCTGTGTATATTTTGCCAACTACTTGAAGCCTGTCATAAGGCTGAATAGTTGACGACCGGTCAAAACGAGGAAAATGAGCGTCAAATACTCGAGTTTCAGCTGTTAAAAAAGTCATGATGAATTGTGAATTGAAAATGTTTAAATTGTATTTTTAAAAAGATTAAAAAAAAGTGTTTTTGAAAGTATTTATATATCTTTTTTTTTTCTTTTTTCGGTTTTAATTAGAAGCTTATTGAGGGGCTTCAAACAACTTTTTGAACCTAGGCTTGTTTTTAAAATTAGCTTCAACAAACCGCGGCTTTTTCAACCCATGATCAAACTAAAATGTCAATTGTTTGCTTCACTACGATTTTATTAAAAAAGCTATTAAACTACTGAAATGATGTCCAGTACTATTCCAATTAAAAAGTATGATATGCACATGTACTGAACGTGACTTTTATGATAAGGCGATTCTCCACAAAAGTCTGGGCTCAGTAGTTTCAAACCCCATCAAAAAATCGAAAAAAAAAAATTCACAAGCAAATAAACCAATAATCAATAAATGACAACTTTGAAAAGAAGTGCGGAATGTGAACAAAGACCACAAGAGCTGGATAATAATCAAAATGATGGCATGATTGCTTCAACCTACCGCGCCATTTCTGACGCTTTAGGAGGGTATTTAGAAAAAATCAACGGAAAAGTTACAAGAAGATACTATGATGGGCACTTTCTGGGATTTTGGGACGAACCAGATAGTACAATGACACTCAAGTTCACAGCGGATCACAAAAATAACATGGTTTATAAATTGATGCAAAACACTCCATTTACTCCTTCGTCGCGGCCTCAAGATAATATCATTGCATTTACAATGGAAGTCTGTGGATATTTGGCTATTTACAAACCGACGCCGATTCCGTTACAAGGGTATTTATAAATGTTATATCCACATTTTGAATCTGCCGAGAAACAGTATTTGGATAAAGTGATGAACAAATACAATTCGCAAAATGAGTCAGATGCCGATTTTGTAGGAAAGAATTTGTTGTATATATACCGTCTAAAGTTTTACAGCATTCACCAACGCCACTGGGATGTAGAAGCATACACACAATCACCTAGAATAGCACTAATGCAACAAGAAGAAGACAATCTTTCAGAAATGGTGGAAAAACAACAACACTTACAAATGGTCAAATCTTTGACGCAGGCTTCAAGTTCAGTGATGAAAAAAACTGTCGAAAAAGAGTTTGAGATATTCGAGCCTGATGGAACTTTCACGTCCAAATATATTGCAGGGCTTGTAGCTAAAGAAGATAACGAGCTGGATGTTTGGAGAAAGCAAATGGTTTGCCAGCTTGTTAGCGAGCTTTGCCAAAACAGAGAAGCCGAGGCTAATGCCGGAATCAAAGCGCAAGACTCTAAGAAAAGAAGGATTTGCGAGTTGCCAAGTGCAAAACATTGAGTAAATAAATTATATAATTTTTGATGAATTGACTGGCATTTTTCGTGTTTCGGTATCGACGTCCGTTTGAGTCGCGATTACTAAGTACTTACAAGCGTGTGTGTCGGCATGCGAAACACTCGCTACGTCCAAAACAGCCTTTTACATACAAACACAATCATTAATAAATTACTAATCTTCTAAAAATGACTAATCATGAACTGATAACGGTTCACGCTTGCGCCGTTGGAATATACTCAATCGGGCAATTTTGGCTTGAGGCTCATTATTTTTTTTCAATTTTCTTTTTTTATCGTGGGCCTTAATTTGAGTCTTGTGTTTTTATCATTTGCAAAAGAAATGTCGCAAGAATTTACAATTGGGCCGAAAAATACAGTGATGGATATTGTTTATTTACACTATCGTTTTTGTTATTTTGAGTGATTATGGTGATGTTGGTCATGAAAATAGCAAAGAACGATAGCAAAAGCTTGATTTTTAAGCTTCAATAATGCACGGAAAAAGGAATGCAGCGTCGTGAAGTTTTCTCGAAATTAGTCGGGTTCTGCGTGTCGAATTATTCCGAAAAAGACTCATTTTTACAATTGTGAAGTAAAAATTCAAATAAAAATAAAAATGATCTGACAATTTCGTGGATCAAATCGTTTAAATACTCGATGAAAAAGCCGGTTCGAACAAGCAGGATTGAAAACATATTTATACTAAGCAGTTTCCGTTGTTCATTTACAAATAAACACATAAACTGAAATAGAAATAGACTGAAAATGGCCAAACTGTCATCTCTTCCTGAGGAAATCCTCGAAGAGATCCTTTCATATGCTGCATATGATACCCGAGAACACGATTTAGAAGGCGAAAGCACTAAAAAGGTATCTTACAATCAATACAAAGGAATAATCCAAACATGTAAAAAGTTTAGACGGATCGGAGGTTCGATTTACTGGAACGAAATTCATCTGTAAGTTTGTTTTATTGGTGTGCATGTTTCAATTTAAACGTTTCCTGACACTATATTCATTTGTCATTAGTCCTTTCTTACCAGACAACCCAGAACCAAAGGTGAATCCTAGAAAAGTTCCAAAAACACCAATTCCTTTTGACGCAAACAAGTATGTGACCGAACTTTGTATTGATTCCGTTTTTGCCGTTGTTTCTCGGCAAAACAACGGGTCTTCACAAACTATACAGTCTCAAGGTGAAGACTGGAGCGTTTTGCTTAACTGGAACGTTTTACCGCATCTCCGATCAGTTACAATCAAAGGCGCACAAATGTCTGAATTTTCCAATTCTCCGATATCAACTACTCGCGATTCATGCATCACCCATGATTCCAAAGTATTACAGTCTTTAGATCTTATGGCTGAAACCGATGATTCTGGACTGTTTAAAGTTCATCTTTATGGCATAGATGAAAAATGTTTAAACCTTGTCAAAACCTATCCAAACCTTCAAAAGGTCATTTCCACACTTTGGTTTCATGATGCTCGAGACAATTCTGGATACTCGACAAATCATCTCTTACTAGACTTTGGTCAGTGTATGACCAACATGTCAAACTTGAAAGATTTGAACATCACTGTTGTCACTCCTGCAACTGCCAACCTGACAACATTCCTTCCTCTACTCGGCTCGTTTTGTAAACTTGAAAAATTACGAGTATACATTGAAGGGCATCCCGTACTTCCATATGCTGGCGAATGGAACCGTGAAACTCCTATTATATCACACTCATTAAAAAAGCTTGCTTGCACTACCACATTTCTTGAAATATTAAGTCGGTATGGCCATTTTGTTGAACCGACGTTTGAAAATGTTACAGATCTTACATTATACATGGAAAACACCTGTCCAACGATATCTTTATTATTACCTTTCAACAATCTTTCGGCGTTCCGCCTCAGTCTCTGTGATCCTGAAGATTCCCAGTTCCATTTTTACGAAAATCTTCTCGCCTTGGTCACGAAAAACCGGGAAACATTACGACGCCTTGCATTGTTCAAACTTTCGTTTGCACAAATACCCGACTTGGTTCAAACCGTTTCTGATTTAGAGGAGCTCCATGTTGGGTATTTAGAAACCGGCAGGATTGCTGTATTTTCAGCATCTTTAGACTACATTTCTGATCTTCACAGACTTAAACATTTGACTCTTGGTATTGACAATATTCGAAATCTGACTTGTCAAAAATTGGGCGAGCTGCTTACTCAAAGCCCCATCAACACTCGTATGTTTGAATCCAACACTGATGGACCATATAACAACGCTTTAAAAACTGTCACTATCAAATTTCCGCCTTACAAAACCATTTCCAAAATGCCAAACTTGACAATGGATCTTCCCAACTTGAACCTCAAAAACTATAACTTGTCGGCACATTCAATTTTCCACAAAAGCTTCAAGATGTATGACTCGTTGCCTTCAGTTGAAAACCATCAAACGCCGCGTTACTTGTGGAACCAAATCGATACATGTGCCGCCCATGTGGTTTTTGATGTCAGAGCAATTTCTCGTGACCTTTATCCTGATTGTTATGATGGAAAGTATTTGAAGCATAGTTTATATAGCAATACTAGTAGTGTTGTTAACAGTGATGTTGAATTTTGATTTTTTTTTATTGTTTTTGCATTTTTATATTGTATTCTTTATTGTTTATTGTTAAATCTATTATTGTAATTAAAAAAAAAAAACACTAAATTACATATTCTAATTTCCATGAACCTCTTTCTCCAATCGTTGAAGAGCTCTACTATAACCTTCTTCAAGACGTTGATAATCTCTTGATTCTTCATCTGGAATTGTAGCTTCAATATCGTATTTCTGAACAGCCAAGTTGGTATCATCATCATCATTTTCCATTGTAGCATCACCATCTTTGTCTGTTTTACCAGTCTTGGTAACATTGTTGTCTTTTCCTTCTCGTAAAATGTGAGCAGAAATAGCGTGCCAGAAACGGCCATGATCACGGCGTTCGGCAGCAAAAGACCAAGCAGTACCCAACTGGTTAGCACGAGCAGTACGACCAACACGATGGACATATTCTCTAGGTCCTCTTGGAATGTCATAGTTGACTACATTCTTGACTGCAGAAATATCAATACCTCTAGCAACAATGTCTGTACACACAAGAACATTGATTGGTCCTTCGTGTGCTTGATTATTGTTATTGTTGTGACTATCTTTAAGTTTGGTTGAACCAGTGGCGGCGAAAGCACGTAAAACACGGCGGCGGATATGGGTTGGTTGTTCGCTGCTACATCTTTGATAAGTCAATCCCAAATGAAACACTTCCTCATCCAATAACGTAAGCAATCTGGCAAGACGTGCTGCTGCTTCATTACTATTGACAAAAACAAGAACATGACTTTTCATTGAATCATCTTCAATACCCTTAGTATGACCTTGATGAGAAGCAATGAGCTGCATAAGACGTAATGGCTTGACAGAAATCGACTTGATAGGAACAAGAATTTCCGTAAGTGTTCGAGGAACAGTAAACTCTTTTCCATCAGTAGAAGCAGGTGTACCAGAAATAGTTTTGGTAGCATCACTAGAATCATTTCCGTCTTGAGTACCAGCAGTCGTCGACGTTTCGCCGCCAATAATGTATACCTGTGGATTTCTGATACGCAAAAGAGCAAGTTTTCCTGGATCGCGAGTCAATGTAGCTGAAAAAATGAGCTTTTGTGCAGGCCTTGACCATTTTCTGAATCTGAGGTTTTTTAATAATGATCCTGAAGAACCAAGTCTGCTGGAAGCGGAAGTTTTGGAATCGGATTTGCTAGTTTGCTGGGTATTTTGCTCAGGTTCTTGTTGGTTTGCTTCATCAATTTCACGAGTAACAATGGTAGCCCATTCATTGAAACTGTCACTCAAAAGTCTATCGGCTTCGTCAACAACAAGGTATTGTAAATGTTTTAAAGTGATGGTTCCTAATCTCAAGTGGTCAACCAAACGACCAGGTGTTGAAACAATAATGTCAGGAACAGTGGTAGAAAGACGTTCTTGTTCGCTTCGAAGGGTATGGTCACCGTGAAGCGAGGTGATGTGCAACTTGGTTGACGCAGAAGCAGCCAAGGTTCTAAAAACGTGAACAACCTGGGTGATCAACGGTCTTGTGGGAAGAAGAACGACGGCACGTAACTGGGGTACAACTCTGCGAGACAAATCTTGGACAATTGGGATTGCATAGGCTAACGTCTTACCAGAACCGGTAGCGGCATTGACAAGAATGTCGGGTCTCGGGTCTGGCGAGATGTCTGAAGTTTTTGCAAGAAGTGGAGGAAGTAAAGTGGCTTGAACAGCAAATGCGTCATTGTATCCCAAACCTTTTTTGACACCTTCTCTGATATTTGGTTGAAGATCTTCAATATGGTCAAAAGGAATGGTGACAGTGGAAGAAACATGAACAGGATGAGCCAACCAAGGAGGCAAGCTACTGCCCAAACCATCCGAAATAGGCTGGTTTAATTTTTTTCTCAGTTGGACAAGATCTGGTGTACCTGAATCATCCATAACGTTGCCATTTTCGTTTTCGTCGTCAGACAAGTCGATTTCGGGAACAGGCAACGGAACAAGGCCTTGAGGAACAACAGCGGCCTCTCGTCTTTGCATAACTTCACGAACTTCCTTGTCGGCTTCGGCATCCTCAACGGCATCTAAAGGCACAGCTTTGATTGCTTTCAAGTTGCCAAATTCGTCACACTCTTCGTCCACGTTATAAGCAGAAAGGGCAATGTTGCGTGC
>JAJLVH010001141.1:0-10474 GCA_030570155.1 Magnusiomyces magnusii
TAAAACTCCTGTGGCTTTTGGAGACGGTTCTCCAACCCAGTCATCTACAATAAGAGCTGCACCACCTCCTGTTCCAACTCTTGATAGAAGCGTTAGTACTTCACACAGAAGCTCAGTTAGTTCTGCATCTCATATGCGTAGTCACACACAATCCTTGTCACGCTCTCAATCTACAAGAGCTCCACAACCTCCTCCACCTATAACTGGATCAATAGTATCAGGGTCTCCGCCTTCAAGTCGTGGAACCGGTCTATTTCGAGCAAATACGTTTTCACAACCGAAATCAGCTGAAACAGAGTCTGGTAACCGGTTCACCTTTAAGCGACCCTCGTCTGATTTGGCTCGCAGTGGCTCAAAGCGTCCTTCTCAAAACTATTCAGGACCTCCACTACAAAAAATTGAAGAACTTGCTTATACAATAGACTTGCGTAACGAAACAGGATCATGGTGGACTACAAAAGAAGGTGTTCCTGTTGCACTTTTAAAACGTAAAGATGTTAGATACGAAGTTGATACACAAAAGTTGCATAAACGAAGTAACCTTGTTGTTGTTGTTCGTGACATTTATGTATTATTTCCAGATTATTCGCAAGAAGTTATTACTGTTGAGTACAATCCACATGAGCCTAATGACGAACAAGCACAAGTTTTCAAGACCAAGATCAAAGCACCGGCTGCGCCTAGTCAAAGTGATCTTGAAACAGCTTACACAACTTACGGTAAATCCGTGATGGACATTATTTCGAAAAGCGGAAGTCATGGATCAACCCCAGGTCAACAAAAACAGGAAAACTACGCGTCTGAAGTTTTGAAGAAAGTGAAGCAAGCTTTACCGTCCGTTGGCACACTTTCGTATGGAGCGCTTGTGTATGTGAACAAAAGCAATGCGTATGTGCGGCAGTATGATGAGATCAAGCCAGGCGATATAGCGACGTTTCAGGGAACCAAGTTCCAGGGCCATAAGGGTAGTTTGCACGCAAAGTATAGCATTGAGGCTGGTCGTGGAGACACAGTGAATGCTGGAGTGGTTCATGAGTATGATGCGGCGAAGCGTAAGATGCGGGTGTATATACCCGAAGAAGGTGGAGGTAAAATCAAGAGTGAAAGCTTTAGAATTAATGACTTGAAAAGCGGAGATCTGAAGGTTTTTAGAGTTGTTGGACGTGAGTATGTTGGTTGGTAATAGTCAATAGTGTTTTTTCATTGATGTAGTTTGTTTAAGTGTTGGTTTCATGTAATTCATGGACATTATTATTTTAAATATGTGAATAAGTTTTGTAATCAACTTTTTGTTGTTATTTCAATTTGATTTTTTAAAATAGTTATGAAAAATCAACCAATCATAAATCAATATTTGTCAATTTTTCGTATTAAACAATCACGAATGATTAAAAAAAATAGTAAATTAACTAGAAACCTTATTAAAATAGAAATGCACACATGTTTTGTTTTTCTGTTTCATCAAACTGAATAAAATGTATATAGTAGTTAGATAAAATAATTAAAAAATAAAAATCACTTTACTTTTTACATGGGAAGCTCAAAAGAGACATTGACATCAATGCTACGAGCCATCTTGACAACTTCGGCAAGCTGAACAACCTTTCCGGCAGCTTCATCAAGATCAGTGAAAGAGAAAATTTTGAGACCAGAATCAGCAATAAGCTTCTGAGCAGCCTCCATGTTAGTACCCTGGAGACGGACAACGAGAGGAATATTGAGGTCCATGTTCTTGGTGACAGCAATCAAACCCTTAGCAATGTCATCACATCGGACAATACCACCGAAAATGTTGACAAAGATAGCGGTAACCTTGGGGTCAGCAGTAATAAGTTGGAAACCCTTTTCAATGGTTTGAGCAGTAGCACCACCACCACAGTCCAAAAAGTTAGCGGGTTCACCACCGTTCAACTTAATGATATCCATGGTGGCCATAGCAAGGCCAGCACCGTTGACGAGGCAGCCAATGGAACCGTCAAGCTTAATAAAGTTAAGACCGTATTTGGCAGCCTCAATCTCATCAGGATCTTCCTGGGTCAAATCACGGTAGCTCCAGATCTTTTCTTGTCTGAAAGAAGCATTGTCGTCGAAACCAAGCTTAGCATCCATGGCAAGGACCTTGTGGTCAACGGTTTCGGAAAGAGGGTTGATTTCGACCTGGGTGGCATCTTCCTTGTCGAAAACCTTGTAAAGGTTCTTGACAGCCTCTGCGGCCTCGGGGGTGGCCTTAGCGGAAAAGCCGAGTTCCTTAGCAACAGCATTGGCAATCTCATCAGTGACGCCCTTGTTGATATCAATCTTAAAAGTCTTGATGGCATCAGGAGTGTCTTTAGCAACACCTTCAATGTCCATACCACCTTGGGCAGAGGCAACAATCATAGGGCATTGAGACTGTCTGTCCATAAGGATACTGATATAAGCTTCACGACGAACAAACTTACGTTCGACAATGTAGACGGCAGTAACCTTCTTACCAGCAGGACCAGTCTGCTTGGTGATAAGCTTGTGGTTAAGCATTTGTTCAGCGTAAAGCTTAGCTTCAACAGGGGAGGAAATCAACTTGACACCACCCTTGAGGCCACTGTCAAAGTGACCCTTACCACGGCCACCAGTCAAAGCCTGAGCCTTGATGACCATATCTTCCAAGTTCAAGTCCTTGGCGATTTCAAAGGCCTGTTCAGGAGTAGTAGCAGCACCACCTCTGGGGACAGCGACACCATTGTCCTTGAGGATTTGAGCGGAACGGTACTCGTGAAGAGAGAGGTTTCTAGTTTGTTGAGAAAAGGCCTGGAAAAAAAACAATTGATGAAATTCAAGTTAGCTTAAAGTTTTTAAAACAGATCCATATAATAAAATCAATTGATAATGTGTAAACATACCTTTGGAACGGTAGCCAAACGCTTAGCAAAAACTGAACGAGAAAGCATTTTTTAAATGATATTTACAAGAATAATGAAATTTTAAAGAGTTGAACAGAAATTGGACAAAAAAATGATGGAAAAAAAAGGAATTGAACAAAAAATAAAAATGATAATTTTAGTTCAAAGCCGAATTTAAAACAAAAAAAAAAGAAAGAAAAGTAGAAAGAAGAAGGGCAGGATGGGGAAAATAAATATATAAATATAAAAAAAACGTGTAGATAAAAAAACCGCTCGGATTCAGTCGAGTAACGTGAAAGATGCACGGCTACGACATTATAAATGATTATGTTATGCTTATGTAAGTGGTTGTTTGAGTTAATTTTCCGTTTATTACGTGAAAATTTAGTAGAAAACGAATAGTATAACGGGTGTAAATATGGTTTGTACCTGGTTTTGTCACTTTTCAAATGGTTTGATGCTAATGCCGCACCGCGTGTTTTGATTGGCTGTGACATCTACAGGAGCAACATTAATGATTGGCCAATCACCAGTTAGTACCAACGATTACACCAAATCACAAGCGCTGATTTTTAGATTCCCCTAAGCACATACTATCGCACCGGTTATTAAACACCACAACCATTGAGTTTTACAAACCTCCGGAACTGCGCAAAATTCCGTTTTTATTGTCTCGTTGGCGGCAGTTGTTTTTGCCTCCGTCACCGGAAAATCTTTGGAGAGGCATTTTTGCGTCGCTTAAACCGGGGCCTGTTCCTCGGCTACGCGCCTGCGCCTTTTGTTATCGCACCTGTTGGGTTGTTCAGGATCCGGGGTATTTACCCCATTATCGTCGCTGATTATGCATTTACAGCGAAAAATCACGGCTAATTTCTTTACTCTTGAAAACTACATTTTTATACAAGCTAAATTTACATTTTATACTCAACCCTTTCTTCAATACTATTGTAATTGGTACTTTTCAGTTGAGCGATATTTCTGTATATATATACTTTTAGAAATGTTTTAAATAACAAAAGTCAACTAAATAAAAGGCTAACTAATCCGATATCTTCGAGGATTAAGAGTATAATTAAAAATAATTAAATAAAAAAATAAGAAAAAGTTCAATTCAAATCTTATTTCCGCCAATATATAATAGTATATAATAACACCAATTGAAATTATCAACTCATGCTACTTTAGTTGGATTTATGCACCGGACATATGGATTTTTTTTTCTCGGTGTGTGTGCCGGTCAATGTCTGTCTTAAGTGTACTCTGTAGACGGTGCAAAAGAAGGGTAAATGGTGATGTTCTATGTGTGTTGTATTTAAGTTCCATAAACAGATTTATTTCAGCCTTACCAAAAAAATTTATTTGATTTGACTTTTTTTGATTTATTTCAAACACTAACATTAACGTTCACTAAATGAATAAAAATAATATGTCGACATTACCATCTAAACCAATGTCATCTACAGAGGTGGACACTTTGTCTGCCAAGTATTCTCAAGCAATCTCAGCCAGATCTAAAATGGTAGCTTCATGGCTTGGAGATGATAGTAGTAGCAGTGAAGAAGAAGAAGATAATGATAATAATAACAAATTACCACATGAAACAAATATAACCAATGGTGATAATGAGAAAAAAGAAGAAGATCCAGTTTTATTATTTAAAGCATTACCAAATTCAACTGTTGGATTAGGATCCAAAGCTTCTAAACAAAGTGAGAAGGAAAACACATTTAATCGTAATTCCATTTTCAAAAACGGATTCCAACATTCATCGTTATCAAACAATAAAAAAAATCAAGAAGATTCCTTAAACACCAAACATTTGACACAAGCTGCCAAAACTTTGAATACCATCAAAAACCAACTAAACCGGTCAAACCAAAGAAATGCTGGCCGTCTAAAAACGGCAGCAGTTCAAGCATCTCGAGCTGCAGATCATGATAGTGAAGACGATAGCGATGAAGAAGAAGATAATATGAAGGGTAAAGGTACAATAGGAACTAAACGAAAAGTTGGCGGAAAAACATTTTTTGATAAATATAAGCAAAATAAAAAGAGAAAGTGAAAAAAATAAATAAATAATAGTATTTATGAATGGACCTGTCAGTTTCTTGAATATGTATATTTTTTTCAATTGTTTGAATTAGACGTACGGCTGGTTCACAATATTCTCATCGAGATAGATTAATATAGACATGATAAATAACAATCATAATTTAATCAAACAAAAAAAGGAATTTTTTTAAAAATAAATCATACGCAAACCATCAATCATTTGAATATCAAACATTCCTATTTTTTATTAATTCAATCCTATTTATCTTTTTTGGAAATATTTTTTCCGGAAGAAAAAGAAAAACAATAAATTAAAACCAATTAATTGAATTAACCATGAAAAACTTAAAAAAACAAAAATTAATAAATGTATTAATATATAATAAGGAGACTCAATAATAAACAATAGTACATATACATAAATACTTTTTTTCTTTTTACGTAACTCTCAATCGTTTGCGTTTAGGTTCATCTAATCCTCCAGACCCTGTTGCTAGTGCAGGCAACATCTGATGTCCATCAATTGGTGACCCTCGAGCTGAACCAGCTGCCGCAGCCGCCGCTGCAGAAACAGCAGCTGCCACTGTGCTGGCCGTGTTGGTTGTACCCCCACTAATGTTGTTGGAGCCGCTCCGGTGTGCCATTGATGCTGGCGAATTACGTGCCGAAAAATTCAAAGAAAGTGGCGCAAGCGACTGTAAAGGTGGTGTGGACGTAATCGAAGTTGTCAAATTAGTTAAATTAGTAACAGAGTTGGACTTCTTGTCGCCAGCACTAAACTCTAACGCCTTGGCTGATGGCGAGACTGCCACTGATGACACTTTCAAAACCATTTTTGGTGAATGATTGGCTGATTTGGTCTCAACTTCTATCATGTCTTCTTCCGTAGGATTTAACAGTAATTGAACACTTGAACTATGTCGTGAATTAGAAAATGACTTGCCTATAAGCGTATGTGGTGCTGGTGGGTTGCTCATTGAGCTGGTTATTCCAACTGTAGTATTGTATTTACCACTCTGAGGCATGCCAAGAGCCGGTGACTTTTTAACATCATCCTCGGTAAATGACCGCTTTTTCCCTTGTTCCACATTGATTGGAGGCAATGATACCCCATTTGTTGAATGAAATGGAGAAGTCCGACCAGTTTCATTTGCACTGTTTTGTAAAACACTAGAAATACTGTTACTGTTGTTACTACTACTGCTGTTGTGCTGCACAGCAAATGCACCATTTTTGGTAGCAAAGCTTGGGGAATTATTGTTAACAGAAGTGGAGGTTGGGTTGCCGACAACCGCAACGCTAGAATTAGAGTTGCTAGATGCACAACTGTTATGACGACTGCTATTGGTCTCTGGTGGTGTGACAACGTTAAAAGAGGAAATGGAAGGAATAGAACAAGTGTCATTTTGAGAAGCACCAGAACTCAAAGAGCTACTGGTAGGATTAAAAAACGAAGATGACGATTCGTTTTGTGTCGAAGGAGGAATCAGCAGCTCGCTTGAAGTGTGACGACGGTATTGGGTGGCCTCGGTTCGAAGTTTGCTTGGAAGCGAACTTGCAGCAGGATTAGTATTGTTTGAAGTCTGTGAATAAGGATGTGAACTAGGAATTTGATTAAGTCCATAAGACGCCTGTCTTTGACTGTGATAGACAGAAATCAACGGAAAAGAACCAGGGCGTTGATTACGAGAAGGCGGCATGAGCTCATGATGAGAAGGAGGATGCGGCGGTTGATCATGATAATTCTGAGAATGGTAAGATTGACGGGATGGAGAAGAACCTCGAAGTTCTCCAGTGATAGTTGACGAAGAAGAATTGGGCTGAGGGGAATGAGGCACACCTGTTGAACTATTATAGCTAGATTGAGAAGAGTTTAAGGCAGCCGGTTTTTGTTGAGAAATAGGTGGAAGCATATGTTGGCTTGTTGGATTTTGATTTTGCTGTGGAATATGTGGTTGATATGAATGAGATGGGTATGCAGGAGAAGGGTATGAAGGTTCAGAACTAGCGGGAGATGGACTATTTCTTTGAGATGAAGATTGATGATGATGAGCATGATGACCAAACAAGCCACCAGGAGCGGATTGACGATGCATTTGATAATTAGAACCTAATTGAGGATTAGAAGTAGGAATGTGCTTTTCGTCAATAGCACGAGGAGATGAAGGCATTGGTGCAGGAGCAAGAGGGTCGTAAAAAATAGAAGCATTACGTTCCTTTGTTGAAGAAAACGAAATTTCAGTTTTTGTATGAGAATATGGAGCTGAAGTAGGTTGTTGTTGTTGCTGCTGCTGTTGGTGATGGTGGTGATTTGGGTTATGAGTGCAATGCTCATCAAATATAAGTTTTGATAAAGTGGAAATTTTATGTTGTACATTTGTTCGGATTCTGTTTAATTCAAAATTCATCTGTTGAGTAACAGCAGTGGAGTTTGAAGAAAGTTCGGGTAATAAAGCAAAGCGTTGGCTAATAGCTTCGTTTGTAACAGTGCTAATTTTTTCAGGTTGTTTGCTATGAATTTTTTGAAGCTGTGTAGCCATTTGATTAACGTGATCTCGGAAATATTGTTGGTTAGAATCAATATCATGTAATTGATTGACAATGCGATTAATAGTATCGAGGGCTTGCATCATATCAGAGTGTCCTATTTTATAGGTTTCAACCAAGTTATTGTAACGTGATTGTAAAAGGGTATTTGTATTTTGAAGAGTCCAGACAACGTGTTCCATAGCAACCAAACGAGCTTCAATATTTGGATCGATTCCAGAAGAAGCAGCAGAATCTTGAGATATTGGTAAACCGGTTGGTTGTGTGGGTATTGGTTGACTAGTAGGATTGGGGGGAATAGAAGGATAAAAATTAATAGGATGGTGGTGAGGATGATGATGATGAGGAGGAGCAGAAGGATGACCGGGCATGTATCCAGGTGGAGGAGGAGGAGGATGGGGATGAGGTTGATGATGAGGCAATCCAGGATTCATAGCAGCAGCAGCTGCTGCTGCCGCGGCAGCAACATTATTGTTTGGATTTGTAGAAGAAGGATAATCGGTAGTTGGAGCTGAAGGAACAGACAAAGAAACGGATTTCAAAGTGACATTGTCACGATGGTTTGAAGTAGGACGAGAAGTTCGACGTTTAATACCACGGAGAGCTTCAGTATCACCGCGTTTAAAAGAGCCAGCACCATGTTTGAATTCCCACTGAGCCTGATCAGAAGATCCAGAGTTGTTAGAACTGTGGAAAGTGTCATTTACTTTGTGGAAGCCATACATATTGAGTTGGCGGACAAAGGACGACACATTAGTATGTTTAAAATATTGAGACAAGACCTTTGAAAATTCTTCACCCGGTAAAATGACAAAGGAATCATTTGTGGGAGTCCATGAAATGAGATGTTTTATTGAGCTGTCTTCAAGCATGCTAAAATATTGACATAAATATTGTGATGTTAGCAATGAAAAAACAGAAAAAAGTGAGTATCAATTTAATTACTACAATATAGTTGTAATTAAAACAATAATGACAAATCTCAAAACATACTTGTATAATTTATGAATGAATGCAGCTTGATTAACTTTTGTACCACCAGGACCTGAAATCGATGAAGATTTAGAGGATGAAGGGTTTGAAGATTTGGAATCAGAGGAGCCCTTTTCGGTAGGCTTTGAAGACGCATTCTTGTCCGGCATTGTAGTAGGAAAAGAATTGTTGATTAATTTGTCTTATAAATTGTTATTATTAATAATGATATACAGAGAATTAAAATTTTATTTTACTGAAAAAAAAAAAAAAAGAATAATAAAAGGTATTTTGTATCTTTTTTTTAAAAAAAAAAAAAAGTTTATGGTGTTGAGAAAGAAAAAAAACGCCAGATCCATTTGAAAAAAAGTGGCGGTAGTGCTGAATATATATAATAAGAAAGGCAGATACAAAAAAGAATAGTATGTATCATCACAAGATTTAGACTTGGTGGGTAAGGCGCTCAGTTGATTGGGTAGCCACACCTGGCGGTAATATTAACTTATTACTATTAATAAACCACTGTTATTACATAAGATGGATAGATGATTTTCTTGAGGGATTCTGGTGTATTGGAAATGGCGAAAAATAACAAAACCACCTATATCTGTTCAATATCACTAAAACTCAAATACTTTTGGTGTCATAAACAGATTCAATCAATTCAGAGGTTCTAACGTGTTCAAACCAAGTGTTGAGATTGCATCATCACAAATCACATACATACATCAAATATAATCAGCTATATAACTAGGGGCTATCATTAAATATAATTGAGTTGATAAGCCCCTATTATCGCATCTAACAGCCCTTGCTCCTCGGTACATTTACCCTCCCAACAACAAAACCTTTCGGCGTCTAAAAAAAAGTTGTTTCGTTGAATGCTTGTGCTTCGTGACTTTCAAGTTCGATTTGTACGGGCTCAACTAACAAGCCAACGATATTGAAGCTTTTGTCAATGCTTCTCTTGGACTAAATTGAGTTTGATTTAATTGTATTGTACTTCTTGGTAGTGATTTAAATCAGTCCATTTTTTTTGGTTTTAATTTTTTTTTTTTAAATAATTAGCACCATATACTCCTTACAATAAACAAAAAAATAGCCCAAATTGATACAGTCCATGTGGATTGAATCTTTGTTTCTAATTGGAAAAAATCTTTCATATAAAATCTAATTCTGGTGTGATTTTCGTCGAATTCTTTTTTTGTCTCACATAATCATGGGCTTCTCAAATATGTTATCTATACAATTCATCATGTATTACCCATGTCCAAAAATTTTTTTTATCAAATATTCCTTCATAAATACTCTTTTGTAGTGTCGTGTACTTTTTCAATTTTTTTTATAATGATGGTGGCGACTTCTATCGTTTTCTTCTTCATCCACTTGAGTTTAGATGAAAAATCTGGGGCCATTTTAGCCGTGCTTTCGGGTTTGTGTGAAAGGTACTTCAACATCTTTTTCATTCTATTCCATTATTACCAGACTTTTTTAAAAAAGGAAACATCAAAATATTAATGATTCATATCGAAATGAGGTTATGATGATTATTTTAATATCAATAAAAATATTTTGAAAAAAGACCCTGCGATATCATCAACTTGAAAGTTGAAGGATTATTGAAGGGCTTGTTCTACTATTCTTTGATCTATTGAATTTAAACATCTGATTAAATTAACACATGACTAGCTTATTTATTGGTTTTTTTTCACCTTTATCAATGTCACACTTCATTAATTTTATTATTTTTGAGTCTCATCCATTTTTTTTTGCAAGCTGCTACATAGTTTAGTGCCCTAAAAGTACAAATACAAGTACAAAAAAACAAAAACAAAAGTACTCGAATAATTACAGTGTATTCCAAGTAAAACTTCTAAATCAGAACATACAAACCCAGAATAAAAAATGCTTCATCATGTAAAAACTCTTTTTTACTGTTTTCTATAGAAACATGGCCTAAACATTTGCATATTTATTTAATAACTGGTTGAAATCGAGTTTTGTTATTTTCTTTTTAAATACAC
>JAJLVH010001142.1:0-10466 GCA_030570155.1 Magnusiomyces magnusii
GAAGAAGTTAGTGACGAAGAAGGTAATACAAGCAGTGTTACTAGAGAAGTGAAGGTTAAGAGAGATGGACCTAATGGGGTCATTATTAGTGGACCCAAGATGAAGCTTGCCAATGACTGGAAGATTGAATTTTGATGATTTAAATTGACTGTATGTATGGTTTATAAATGGATATGTAAAGAACAAATCAGTAAAAGGATTATCTTATTGAGTCAATTTCTGAAATACAATTTTCTTTTTGGACGTGATAAAAAAGATATAAAAATAAACTTTTTTTTTTGTTTTTTTGTTTTTTGTTTTTATCGACGTATTTTTTTTTCTACCTGCTTAATATTTTTTCAAATTTCACCACCAAATCCAACGCTTGTCATTCTTCAAACCTTGATTGCATTTATCTTTTAGAATACCAATACATGCCTATTAGCGTCTAGTGAAAATCCACCAGATAATCGAAACATAAAGATCTAATACAATGTCTGAAGGCGGTGACAACAACATTTCCTATCTCGTTGAAGACAAATATATCGGCCTTGGTCTAGCCATTGCCAGCTCTTTGGCCATCGGCACGTCTTTCATCATCACGAAAAAGGGTTTAATGGCTGCGTCGTCGAATCAAGGCTTTGAAGGCGATGGCTACCAATACCTCAAAAACCCCATCTGGTGGGCTGGTATCGTCACCATGGCTATCGGTGAAATTGCAAACTTTGCTGCTTATACTTTTGCTCCTGCTATTCTGGTCACACCGTTGGGCGCATTATCTGTCATTATTGGGTATTTATTGCTTTTTATTGTTTATTCGCATATTTGTTATTGTATTAATGCTAACATGATTGTCTTTTTTAGCGCCGTTCTTGCTGCTATTTTCTTAAAAGAAGAGCTCGGTATATTGGGCAAAATGGGTTGTGCCATTTGTTTGATTGGTTCCTTAATTATTGTCTTACACGCTCCTCCAGATAAAGATGTTCAAACCGTTGACGAGATTTTGGAATACGCAATGAGTCCCGGCTTCTTATTTTATTGTTTCTTCGTCGCCGTTTTTGCAATCGTCATGATTTACTACGTTTCTCCAAGATTCGGTCGTAAAAACCCAATGGTTTACATTTCAATTTGTTCAACCGTCGGCTCCATTTCCGTCATGGCCATCAAAGGTTTTGGTATTGCTCTCAAACTCACCTTTGCAGGAAACAACCAATTTACTCATCCTTCAACTTATGTCTTTGCAATTGTTGTCACCGTCTGCATCCTCACGCAAATGAACTATTTCAACAAGGCTTTGGATCAATTTGATACCTCAATCGTTAACCCTTTATATTATGTCACTTTCACTACCGCTACTCTATGTGCTTCTTTTATTCTTTTCTCCGGCTTCAACACTTCGGATCCGGTCAACTCCATTTCTTTAATTTGCGGTTTCCTCATCATTTTTGCTGGCGTCTATTTGCTCAACATTTCTAGAGGTGACTCCAATTCCCGTGCTCTTCTTTCTTCAAATACATTAGACGGAATGCCTATGGACAATACCATTGCAGGAATGCAAACCCGTCGATCCATTCAACTTCAAAGAGCTTCATTACAACATAGAAGGTCAAGCTCTATAAGATCGCATGATGCCAGGTTATTGGGTGGGGTCGAAGAAGGAAGTCTTAGATTGACGACTTTTGATAACGAAAGTGAAGATGGAATGGATAGCATTAGTATGAATTCAAGGAACGGGAATCACGGAACTATGAATAGCACACTTGATGGCCACGATTCAGATTCGGAATCTATGGATTATGATAATAGAGATCGGTTAATACAACCTAAAAAAACAAATAGTCTTAGAAGAGCTGTTTAAATGTGGATAATTAAAAATATTTTGAATGTTAATATTTGTATACCCTATATATATTATGATAATTTAATACCATCTTAACGATTGTGGTTTTATTAAAATCAATGAAGAGAGATTATATTATTTGATTTACAATTTAGATTTGACGAATACCAATTTTGAATAATTCAATATATTTCACTAATAACAGAAACTTTAATTCACCAACAGAAAAGAAAATAAGACAAATGAGCGAATAAAAAGATAACTTAACTAAGTTTGTTTAAATTTAACATTGATTTGTGGTTAGGGTCTATGATTTACAATTGTTTACAAGTATTTGACAAATTGTTAAAAATATTGCACGTATAATTTGATAATTACAAAATAAGATATATATATATTTTATCAGTTCTGCTGATTAATTATTTGAAAAAACGATTAAAATTTTTGAGACAAAAGAACGTTGTAACATTTTACTCTTTCTAAGAACAGTCTTGTTGAAAGAATTATGCTGAAGAATATGAAAGAACAGTTTTTGCAGATGAACAAGTGACACCACAGTAAAGATGGTTGTTGCCATTTCCATCAGAACATGCAGTAACAGTTCTGCCACCAGGCGAAACAATATTGTTGCTAGTAGACCAAGTAACAGAGTGCCAACTGCTGTAAGCGCTAGATGTGGCGGAGCTGCTGAAAGTTGATGACATGGAGCTGGTTGATGAACTGTCTCCGTTGACTGTAGATGAACCACTATTGGTGGATCCGCTATTACTGGAACCGCTGCTGCTGCCTGATGATTTTCCGCTGATTGAGCCGCCGCTGGTGCCAGAAGATTTACCGGAGCCTGAAGTACCTGAGCCAGTGCCGGTTCCTCCAATTCCAGTGCCGCCAGTGCCTGTGCTGCCAGTACCAGTATCATTACCATTAGCAGAGCCTCCAGTACTACCATTAGATCCTGTAGCACCATTGCCGTTTGCAGATGCTGTTGAACCACTAGAACCGGTTCCAGAACCAGTAGAGCCAGAAGAGCCAGAAGAACCTCCAGTGCTGCCACCGGAACCTGATTCAAAGTCAGAAGTGCCGCTAGAACTGACTGTACCAGATGGAGAAACAGTGTTACCATTACCGTTGGCTTCGACAACTTGAAGAACGCCGCTATTGTTGATCACAACGTTACCGATAGTTGTACTACTAGATGATTGACGTGCGTAGAGGACACCATTTACAACAATACCATTGAATCTAGTAGAGCCAGAAATTGTGTTACCATAAGTAAGGCAACCGTTAGGAGCCATGTAAATATCATTAGTAGTACCTCCAGAGGAACCAACAGTGGAACCAGTGTTTTCGCTTGAGCCACCGCTATAAGTGCCGCCATTGCTGATAACAGATCCACTTCCATAATAGCCAGCATTTTCATCATTGTCGTTGTTGTTGTTGATGATGTTAATATTAGTAGTGGTACTGCCATTGCTACCAGTACGAGTGCTGGTGTAACTGCAAGAAGGGCAGCTGCCAGACATGCCAAAAAGCTGTTTCTTCAACATGCCGAGAAGCAAAAATGTAGGATCAACTTCAGCGTCAGTCATGGCTTTGGCTTCAGCCAAGGCAGCTGGTTCGGGAGTAGGTAAGGCATTAGGAAATGCAATAGGAGCTGAAAGAGTATAAGCAGCAAAAATTGCGATAGAAACAGTAGTGAATTTCATTTTTCTTTTTTTTTTATTATTGTTTGTTGTTTTAGAGAATGTGTAAAATGCTTGTGTTTGATAGGTTGTAAATTTTAAGAAATAAGAATATTTTAGAAAGGAACTGAATATGATTTTTTTTTGAGTGTTTTGATAGAAAGGATTGAATATATATTTAAGATAAACGGAAAGAAATAAATAATAAATGATTTTTGAAGGAAAGTGTTAATCAAGCCAGTTGATTTATATTGATTGATGATGATAAAAAGGAACGAAGACAAGAAAATCGGTTTCTTATATATGGTATTTTGAAAGAAACAAGACTATGATAATTTCTCTACTCATTATTATTTACTTCATTCACAAAAGAATATAATGGTCTTGAAGATTTGAATTATGAATAAAAAAGCCTTATTCAATTAAGTTTTTTGTATTTTCTTTCGATTTTGAAGCTAAGATCTGTTTCAATGATGACGACAAAAAGAACGCTTTTAGGTATATGAGTCTCATGCAGGAACAAATAATAATTCACTTCATTTTGGTTTTAGTGTAATTCTATTATTTATCATATTTGTATTTTATTCTCTGTTGAAAATGGATACAACTATACCTATGACTGCCTCCGCTGGAGATTTTAAGAACAAGATAATTAAAGCTTATGAAAAATAATGGTTACTTTAGAATTTCTCCACATTATGTTTGTTTCTTTTCAAACTTTGTAATTCTAGAAGCATAACAATAAAAGAGAAAAAAAAACAATTGAAAAAGAGTTGTCAAAGTTTTTAGTTTTTTAAATATAGTATCAACTTGTGGGTTATTTGGAAAGAGCGATAGGTTAGTGTATTGAAAGAGTTTTTTTCAATTACTTACAAACTAAACTGCATTGATTGAGATGATTTACAATTTTTCATTATCGAAAAATAATTGTGCCAGATTACAAAAAAATTCCTCTTTAAACACCCTAATTACAATAATGTCACTTATTCATTATATATAATTGTTCTTTTTCTACTTGAATATTCTAGTTTGTTAAATCAATTCATATATTCAAAACAAAATTGACACTATACAATCTTATTTTGTAGTTGTTTCTTATGAAAAAAGTGTACCTAGTGGAGCCATGTTGAAATTTATAATTATTTTATGTTTTATTTTCCAAAACATTCGACGGATTGTTTTTGTTTCCTTTATGAACTTGTACATCAGGTGGGCTTTTAACAAATAGCAAATATGGTGTGATTGGTTAATTCTTATATTTTGAAACCTCATTGTGTCTTTTAACTAGTTTGTTTTGATTTGGTTTTGCTAATTGATTAGTTAAAAATTAGTGACACAATATTTTTTTACTGGTCGTAATGTCGGCAACTTTTACAATACATTTTGTATCTTCAATCTACCACTAGATTTAATACATCAACATAAAATTTCATTCCTATTTCATTCTAAGATATCATCGATAATTTTCATTTTTCTTCGCTTTCAAACCAATACCCACCTCAAGCTTCAATGTCTTCAATTCAATATTGGATGCTGATCATCACTGGGTGCTTAATATAATTAGACTTGCTTTTTTTTATTTTTGTTAAATGTTAGACTAGCCGATATATAAGCTTTTAGACCCCATTTACCCTTTTTGTAAAGTGCAGGACCTATTATGATTTGTGACACGAACTTCAAGGTTTATGGTTAATAATATTGATTATAACAATATTGAAAAGCTGGAAAATTATTTAATATCATTTTTCTTCATTTAAAAAATACAAATTGTTATATTGTTGGCAGTTCAACTAACCAAAAAAAAATGTTTGAATGTGAATCACCATTGGTTGTACTCAAACATACGTGCGGTATGTTGTAAAAACAAACTTCACTATATGCCGGTGCTTTTATCATTTTCTGTGAGTGCTAATTGAAAGCTAGTTATTGTAGTTTTGATAAAGCTTACCATGATTCGTTTTATGTACATATCTTTTATAAAAGTTTTTGAGAGTTCAAAAAAAAGAAAGCTACAAGTAAAACAATAATAAAACTTTTATTTCCATCTTTAACTTTGCCTCAGCGATGAAAAAGTTAATACTTTGTCAAAAAGTAAAAAAAGGTGAGGTTTAAATATAACAATTGGCATCGATACCATAAAAACGAATCGATGCTACGAGTGCAATTTTGTCGGCAACTGTTCGATATGTACTTTATTGTTCCATTGATAATGATGAATTACGTATTATGAGAAAAAGATTGTCAAAGTCGAAATGAGAAAACGTATTCTCTTTGTCGTTTTTTTCTTTTTTCAGTATTCTTTTTTATGCTTGATGATTACGGTTTTGTTAATTTCGAATTATATTCAACTTTCCTAGAAGCTTGTAATATCTTTGTCAAATGATGTAATAAATAAGGTATTTGACTCTTTTTTTTCACTCTTTTTTCATATCCCCATCTCTTTACTATAAGTCAATGCATATAGATGCAACTTTTTTTGTGTTTTAAGTCTTGATTATACTGAAATCTGCAAAACTATAAAAGAAATAGTGATTTGATTGTATTTAAGGTATCGAATTATATTAGTGAGGCTTGTATTTAATGCTGATCCTTTTTTAATACCATTGTAGTTTTGAATTTGTTATAATGGTCTTGTAATTGTTGTTTAACAAGAGTTTGTTATGGATCATCTAATAACTAGGCTTTTGATGGGTTGTTTATTTAATTGTCTTGATGTTTTTTTTTCTATCATCGATTCAACTTGACATCTACTTTGTTTTTAACGGTGTCCAATCATTACCCAGGTCAATGAATTACAAAACATATGTATTGTCATAAGTTTATTGTGAAAAAGCAATAACTCCATTCATATGTTCGGATTACTCTGATTAAAAGTCTATAGTTTATAAAAATAGTTGGAATTCGTGGAATATGCTTAAAGGTATTTTTTCATTCAATGATAAGCTCGTTCGCCCATTTAAATTTCGTTCATTTTCCGAAAACTAGCACTTGACCAAAAAGGCTTTTATCACCCATTTTCAAAGGCTTTTTAAAAAACTGCTGTGTTTGTTGCTATTCTCATATTATAGAAAATATGGTCGTATTTTGAGCCACAAGCATTGTTTCAGTAGAAGTTGAGAGAAATTAGGTGGTTCTGTGGATATTTTTTGTCACAACTAAAATAACTTGACTTTTAAGTAGAAATTTGTTTTTTTAAATTGTTTGAATATCAATTAATCAAATGTATCAATATTCTCGTTTTTATTTTTATTATGATGCTAAATATTTCATATAATAATTAATTTTCAACAAAAAGTTGATATTGTTAATCAATAACACTTTCTTCAAAAAGCTCTATTACTCTTTCCTTTTACTCACTGTTTTTATTTGTAGAGATATATTCAACTCTTGGCAGGACTTCAAAAAGTTTGACATTTTTTGTGCACGGAATATGAAGGGTTTCTGCTTATATGTAAATATTGTTTTATAAATGCAATAATCAATTAATTGTTCTCAGTCCACTATCGAAGTTTATTAAACATTGATCATATTTGTGATCTCAATTAACAATATTTTAGCACAAGACAATAAAAACAAAAACTTCATATTGGCCAGTATGATGTATTTTTATTTGACTTTTGTTGAAATTATACAATTCTTTTTTCAATTATATGAAGTTAGTAATTAAGTCTATATTGAGTTCATCGTAATTTGTTTTTTCAATCACTAGAATCTAAAAGCCAAAATAATAGGAATTTTAAAAGCAACTGTTAAATTATGAATAACTGTATATTTGTATATCAATACATTAAAATATTAAAGATTTATACTTTTCAACAATAACACAAAAGCATTACGGTTTAATTTTCAAAAATTCAATTCAATATCTCATCAAATACTATTTGAAAGGTTTTAAATATTTTCGCAATTTATTAGTTCACGCTTTTACATAAATTAAAAAAATTGAATTGGACCAATCAGAAATCTTTTCAGCTTTTCGGAAAAAAACAATAAATAAAAAAACCAACTATGGATCGCAAAGTTCATTTTTGATAGAGTTGTCTATCAGATATTGATATTTCATTTTACTGGAAATTAGACAACCAATTCAAATATAAATTTTATAATCCACATTTTGAAAAGTGGCACTAAATTGATATTTAATGTCGACTGTTTCTTGAGTTCTGATTCTACTAATGTAAAAGTAATGAACCAATAGAGTTTTCATGTGACACAAAAAAACTAGTATTAATAAAAGACAATAAAATCATCAAATTTCCTTCTGTCATTTTCATTAAATATACTATTGGTATTAGTATTTAAAAAAGCAGTCTTCAAATTTTTTGAGTGTAGTTGAGTGGTCCAAGGCTACAGCTTTGATTTCTGATCTTATAAAAACGTGGGTTTAAACTCTATTGCTTTTGTCATTGTTTTTGTGTTTGTCTTTTTAAATCTTGCAATTTTGCAATCGTGGAAACCCGACATTTGCAAGATATATTGTTGAAATACTGGTTGTCGCCTTCAGATCATTATCACTTCTGTTAACATTTGTTTAATTTTTAGGTTGTTTTACTTGTTATGTTATATTATCGTTCTAAAAAAGCAAATGATCACCCTTTTTATCAATTACCAATGGTTGAGAAATCAAATATCAATATTTTTACTAATTATTTTTATATTTTTATTTCTATATTATTATTGATTTGTCAGTCTGGTTAAAATAATTAGTTTTACTCATCAAATTTTTTATTATCAATCATTGTGTAAATTCAGTTTTTTTTTAATACAATATAAAATAAGCTGGCATTTAACATTTACCTTGCCTCAAAAATCGAACCATTTAATATGACATGTGCCAAATTAGAAACTGTAAGGATAATAATTTTAGATGAATATTAAAAATAAGTACAAATATCTGTTTTGTTAAAATATAGTGTAAATATATCATAAAAAAACTGTTTTCGGTAAAGGCCTCGTGCTTTTGACAAAATGATATTCTTCATGTGAACATCATTTGGCACTTACATCATGTCTGTTATACAGATTTTGGTTCATTTTTCTTCTATGTTACTGTTTTTGATGATATTTTATCAACTCATATAAGGTTTTCTTGGAAACATTATTAAATTTAGTATATAAAAAACTTAAATTTACGCCAACTTCTGTTTAAAGATTAGTGACGAAAAAAATCAGCATAGTACAAATGTAAAAATTTGACATGCAATTTACATATTTACATGGTATATATTCGCCAAGTAAATTAATTTTGGCCTCGATCAATTACATACCCCAAATTTTTACAACTGTGGTTGGTTCGAATTTATATTTTTTGTGCTTTTTTTTATGAATTGATCAGGTTTGGATTAATAGTTTCTATAATCTTTGCTTTTTGTATCACCTGATAATGATGTAGCTCGTCGTTTTTCTTCGCCGAATTTTGGTGTATCATCTTTGTTACTAAGGAAATGTGAGAACAAAGAAAGCCAACTTTTAAGCCAATCAAAAGCCAGTATCTGAAACCAAAAAAATTGTAAAAAAAGGTATGAAAACATTAAAAAAATTAATATTTTAACATCCAATTTAAAAATTATTCCATTGACGTAAATACTGTTTATGTGTGTTTATTTATACACACAACAAAAATATAGTAATTTACATTATTTAATAACGATTAATTGACAAATAATTATTTGGCAATTTAACGACCAATGTCAACCTGTTAATTTTTCCCATGTTACAATCATTGTAACCTCTACGTTCATTAAAATTTAAGGCTCGCATATTTTTTTTATTGATTTTTATAATGTCGGTAACAGGTACTCATAATATGATAGTAGCGACTTCTCAATGTTTACAGTTTGGATATTTTGATATCTGCATTTCGCTTATTTTATACAATTGCTAGTTTGGTTGTTTGTTTTTAATTTATTTTAAAGAAATATATAAATTACGGTTTGGTTTAATTTTTGAGTTTCATATTTTTGGTATCTATTGTAGTACAAAAAAACCTATATAAAAGCAAAAAAAATAGAAATCTGTTTGTTGTTTTTAATGATAAAATGTTGCAAGATACAGATTGGCAACTTTTTTATATTCTTCTCTTCATCAATCAATTATAAAAGCTACATGAATAATGATTTTTCGCTATTGGATATAGAGTATGATGCCTTGAATGGAAAGAAAGGTTTGAGTATCTGTTGTAGTATCACATATTTGTTTGTTTGAAAGTCAAATTTTATTGAATTACTGTTATGCGTAAATTTCATAGTTTTTACAAATAGATTTTTCTTTATTGGATTTTTAATAATAACTAGATAATATCAAGTCAAAAGAATTAAAAGTTAAATGAAAAAGTGGTGAGAAACATAATCATAGTAACTGATCAACAAGCATGAACTGATAAATGTAAGAATTAAGTTGTAAATGATTGGTACGAAGAAAGTTCAATCACTACAAAGTCAATCATACAGCAATAATTTGCTAATAAATACGTTTCTAAAGTAATAAATAATAAAATGCAGTGACAAATTATTGAAAACAGTATCGTTTGTGTTGTATATATCAAAAAATATAGGTTAAGACTTAAATCCAGTATTAAAAGGCTTTATAAAAAATGTGGATATATTTGATGTTCATACACTCATTCCAAAGTAGCGATTGATTAACAAACAAAAATAGTGATTGATTGGTTGATTGATTTCATTCAAAGATTATAAAAGTTTACATCACCAGCCACTTTAGCTATTTTTTTATGTTTCAGCTATAAACATTCAAAATTACATATTGTTTCAGTTCTTCTTTTATCTAGTGCTTCCAATGGCCCGATTGCAAGCCCTAATGCTAGCTTACAATGACTAAGAAAACCAATTAGGATGAAAACCTTCCTGTTTTGTACTTAATTGATTTTCCTCAGCACTAATTTTTTATAATTTTGGATTTTGTACTATTATTTTCTTGATATTTCTTAATCCCTCCTGGCAGAGATAAAG
>JAJLVH010001143.1:0-10449 GCA_030570155.1 Magnusiomyces magnusii
AAATTAAAATTTAAATTTATAAACTATGCGTGTTCGTTGCTGACTCAGCGCTCACAGCAACTTCCATTTTCATCGAAAATTTACAATTGTAAACAATTAAAAATTAATACAACACAAAATCGTTATACTTCGTTACAAAAACTTTTTAATGCTCTTCTTCTTGTCCTTCTTTTTCTCCTTCTTAAATTCTCGTTTCAGCTTCTTTTCTTCTTTTCGTGTCAAAAAACCTACAGGATGAGATTCTGGTCCAGCGGTACTAGTAGTACTATTAGCACTGGTCACAGTTCCACCTCCATTCACATTATTGCCATTATTATTCAATGGTTCAAAATCGGCATTGGTATTGATTCCTTCATCTGTTTCAGAAGATTTAGACTTGGATTTCAGTTTCGACTTTGATTTAGTCTTTCCGTGATGCCCTTGTTTCTTCTTCTTCTTCTTGGCTTTGATGATTTCAACTGTAACTCCCAACCGACTCACGCTCTTCCAAATGGCATCGTCAATTTTATAAGGCAACTTGCGGCCATACAAACATTGGTCAACTAACCAAATACCAACAAGAAAACTTTCGCGATCTAATGTACCATTATGATTACGATCAACAAGCTCCCAAATCCGTGATAACGTTTCGTCAGGTACTCGGCTACGGCGCCACAATTCTCGTACCACATATCCATGGATATCGTCTCGAGGATCATGATCAAGTTGATAATGTGAAGCCACAGAAGATGCAAGTTGTGCTTGAGGGTTTTGTGGATTAAGTGAAGAAGCAGCATTCTCGTTGGTAAAACCCCTCACCCCAGTCTTGGATTCCTTATTAACTTCTTTATCTTCTCCCTTCATTCTCTTCACCTTTTCTTGCTCTTGTTGAATCTTTGATTGCAATTGTTGGCTTCTGTGCATCAAATCTTGTTGAAGTTGTGCTTCCTTTTCCAAAAATCCAGGCGGAACATTTGATTCAGCAATAGACGGTTTAGGTGACACACTTCTGGGTGTTTGTAAAGGTCTTGGAGTTTCCCCACCATTTGTGGAACCATGGGTATCCAAAGAACCGTTGGCACTTGTTGAATTGTTGGTTGTAGATGAAGATGAAGACGACGGCCAACTATTATTGCTGGCAATATTTTCAGATGTAGATTTGGCAACATGACCGACTGGCAAACTCTTGGTTTTAACAGGCTGTTGAAATGACGTACGAGTTGGATTAGCACTGCTTAAAGATTCTGTAGGTGATGAAGACCGAGAATCAAACCCCTTTTTAGAATTTGGAACTGCACTTTCAATTCGTTCTTTACTAGCTGCACTTGCAACATTAATCAAAGAAATACCAAGTGGTGAATATGTAGTTGGATTTTTTGAATTCTTAGCCAGTGCTTTTGGGTTTTTTGATGCCTTGTCCGATGATAAACCCTCTTCACTCGTTTCTTGTGCTTTAATCAACGACCTATCAATCACCTCGCTCTTTGATCTTTGAACAAACGTGTAACCTGCGGGATTAGTACTATCTTCATGGCTGTTACCATGGTTTCCAACAATTTGCAAACTTTGAGCTCGACGTTCACCACGTTGTTGAGGCACAAAATTAGGCGGCGTGGACTCAAGTGTAGTTTGAGAAAATTTTTCAGAAAGCTTTTCGTAAGGAGAATGAAGAGATATTTTGTTTGAATTTTCGGAAACTGTATGCGGCGTATCAGGTAAAAGAAGTGGTGATCCGTGTGGTGATACAGCAGGTGAATCTATTAATGGAGCAACTGTAGAAGGATTTGGAGATGTTGTTGTCAATCGTAAAACTGGAGGTTTAATATTATTGTTGGTTTCATTATTGGTATCATTTTTCGTATTCAAATTGGATTTGACACCGCCAGATTCAAGTGAAGATATATTCAACAAGGCTGCACCAACAGTTGACAATTTGGTATCAACCTGATTTTCAGGCTGTAAAGATTTATCTTTATCTGCCAATTCTCCATTACCTTCACTTTCTTCATTTTCTGCTTCACTCAAATCGCCTGGAGGCGTTGGCGCAAAAATAAGACGCATTTCAACTTCTTCATCGTCTTCATCCCCTTCTTCTCCATCTTCCTCTTCCTCTTCATCATAATCTCCATCTTCTTCTTCTTCTTCTTCATCTTCCTCTTCAATTTCATCTTCCTCCTCATTATCTTCATCTTCTAATTCTTCTTCTTCATTTTCTTCTGATGATGACTCCGATTCGTCAAAATCAGTTATATCATCTCCTTCTTCATCAGCTGTCGTAGTCGTTTCATTGCTTGAAGAAAGAGCAACAAGTGGAATCTTTTGTACATTTTTTGGTTTATCAATTGGTATTTCTCGTTCCTTTCCCTTCACTTGTTCATTTCCATGTCCATGATCATGCTCGTTTTTTAAATGTTTGTCTTTAAATCCAACAATTCGTTTTTCAAGCGCTGCCAAAACATGTGCTGGAGGTTCTAATGCGGATTTAAATAATTCCATTTCTTTTTCATCTTCAACTTCCTTTTTGTGTATTTTGAATTTTCCATCTCGTGATTCGTCTTTTCTTGCTTCAATTTCTCGTTGTACTCTTTCTTCATCTTCTTGTTTTTTTAACCTCTCTTTTTCTTCTTCTTCTTCTTCCTTCGCCTTCAACTTTCTTTCTCGTCGTTCTGCTCTTCTCTGTTCTTTAGCTTCCTTTTCTTCCTTTTCCTTTTTTTCATCTGCTAGTTTTTTGGCTTCAATCTCTTCAGCTGATGGAACATACACAAACTGTAAATATGAACCTTTATTAGCTGCCCATAACCCTTCATACCGCTTCTTTTCAGCTTCGGATAAAATTACAGCATCGTTATGATGCTTCCACGGTTTGTCCTCATTAAACGATTTGCGATGACTTTGCTTGCGCATCGTTGTTTTGATCATACCAAGACTTTGTGCAGGTGCAGATGGATTGGTTGAATAACTTCCAGAAGATGTTACAGACGCAGATGGTCCAGCTACTGGAGGATGCGAATAATCATTTTCATTTGCAATAGTACCTCCAGATCCGCCATGATGATTATGATGGTGACGATGAAAAAAGTCATTGGAATTTGACCCCGATTGTCCACTAGTGATACTATTGTTTCCATTATTTCCACTGTGAATCAATTTACGCTTCACCAATCCAAAAATTCCATGCGAATTCTTGTGTCGTCCACTGCTGCCACTACCTCCAGTTCCGGATGTTCCATCATTGACACTAGAATTGGCCAACGGTGCAACACCTGCTGCGCCAACTGATCCTGGTGGTGGAGCCGCCAGTGGTAATCCAGTACTCGATAGTATAACGTTCCCATTTGTCGATGAAGATACACCATTGCCGCCAAAAGACGGTCGGTCTGCTCGATCAAGGGAATGTCGCTCACTTGCAACTGAAGTGGGAACAGATCCACTACCAGAATCCTTGTGTGTGGACACAGAGTAATTACTAGCACTAGAAAAACTGTACATGCTAATGTTTTGCAACGAATATAGGGAACCAGATGACCGCAATGCTGCTGCGGTTTTTGCAGCCTCAGCAGATGGGTTTGAAGAATAGTTGGAAGAACCAAATCCATTACTATAATAACTTGAACTATTTCCGCCAGTAGAACCGCTTGGTACATTTGAAGATGATTGGACTTGAGAATGGTTGCTGGTTATAGAGATAGGTGAATGGGGAGACTTGTTTTCATATGACGATGTGGGTATATCAATTGCATGACCACTTTCGTTGCCATGGTTAGTAGCAAAGTACCCATGCTGTGGTCCAGATTTGAGTGCCGTTGCTGCTGAAGGTGACAAAATAGGTAAATTCAAAACACTAGAACTATGTGATCCTGATCCGTAAGAAGATGATATAGGTGTGGTGGTAGTAGGATGTGAATATGCACCAGAAAGATGAGAACTTTTGGCTTTACGATGAGTTCTAAGTGTAGCTGTTTTGAAACCGATATTTGAATCTTTGTTATGAGAAGAAAGAGAATGGAATGATAACGGACGATTTGTAGATTGAACACTGGTTGGTGCAGAAACATTCAAAAGTCCATTATTTGATTGTGACGATGTAGAATTTTGGTTTCCCATAGATGCAAAAGCTGGCGATGAACTTTTAGATAACAAAGATGTAATGTTGCTGACACGAGAAGTGGAAGGAGCTTGCAATGGAAAAGTTGAACTATGAGAAACAGTAGGATTGCTGGATGGTTGATTCGAGTTCTTTGTTGTGCTTGAATCAGAACTTGAACCTGGTAATGGCTTTTTCTTTGGTTTGGGTTTGGTTTGTTTGTCAGAGCTAGAAGAAAGTATGGGTGAAGGCGTAGATCTGGTAGGCTTGGATCCAGCAGAAGCTCGAATGGCAAGTGTGGATTTTGGAGTTGACGATGTCGTATTAGAAGAATTTAATGTGCTGACAGAGTTTGCAGGTTTTGATTGAGGTTTTGGAGTTTCTTGAACACTGCTCTTTTCAACATTTTTAGAAGTTAAAGGTATAGTTTTTGCCTTAGTTATTGGTTCAGGTGATATGCTAACTGGTTTTTCTACTGAATTCACATTAATAGTTGTACCATCATCTTCAATGCTAACATTACTCGATCCGCTGGTTGCACTATAAAATGACCTAGTAGAAGGAGTACTAGGGGGACGAGTTGGTGGTTGAAGAGTATTAAATCCAACTAACTGAGAATCCTTTTTAACATCAGACAAACCTAAACTGTTGTTATTTTGAGAAAGCAAACTTGAGGTAGAATTGTTTTTGGAAGCCACAATACGAAGAGCTGCATTAGAAACTGCCAATGCTGCAGATTCACTATTAGTAACTGATTCAGATGAGTTGGATTTATTTGCAAGCTTGTTTGTTTTGAGCAAACTTGACGTACTTCCTGACGAGCTAACTTTCTCGTTTCCATAAACGTTGGGTAAAAGGCTTGTGGATGTAGAATACGGTTGAAGATAAGTTTTTAAGGAAGATGATGATGAAGCATTATGGCGATCTTGATGAGATGGTTGGTGTAGTGGAGAAAGAGGAGATTTTCTAGAACCTTGAGATTGTGATTTTGATTTGCGCAAATTTTGGTGGTTTAAACGATCAGGAGATGGTGAAGATCCAAGAGTTTTTGATCTCACGGGCAAATGAGGTTTGATGGGAGAAGAAGAAGTTGTAGACATTGATGACATAGAGGCTAGTGAAGTAGAAGAATGGTTTTGTGGCTGTGAAGGTAATCCAAGAATGTCATGAGTAGGAGAAGAAGATTCATAACTATCAGAGTCATGCTGTAAAAGAGGAAATGTGTTTAAGGAGCCACTTTTGATAGGAGTTGGAGAATAAATCTTAGAAGAATGCTGAGAATGAGTAGGGGTTGTAGGAACAACAATTTTGTTGTTATTTTCATCAGTATTATCGTTATCAGAATCGTGTTGCGGTTTGCTTTTGGTATATAAAGAAATAATTTTTGAAGCAGATTTAGGCATTGGAGGATGGACATCAACGTGAAGAGCTTCAGAGTTGTAATGGCGAATAGACCGAGTTGGACTTCTACTAGACATGCGTTTATTAGCCGATTTTGAGAAAAAGGAATCATTATTCATGAATTCAAAATCCTGAGGTCCGTATTTTTTTAATGAAGAAAACACTAGTGGAGCTTTACTAATTGAATTGTTTAAAGCATGGGATTCTAATTGATTATCGAAATTTTCAAGCTCCAAAGCTTTATCGTCCCTATTTTCTTTAACTGGATTTGATTTTTTGATTTCAGATTGTAACTTTACAGCAGCATTTGCAGCAGTGGCAGCAGGATTTGAAGATGACGATTTTGGAACCAATTCAGGAGCTTTTGCAGCCGCCGAATAAGCTTCCATTTTCTCAGTAGGACTCAGGACATCTTTACCAGAAGTGATGGTATCAAGTTCAGCCAAGTTTTTAGGTATTTGGGCCACACTATACTTTGCCGCAGCAATGATAGACGCAGTGTCTCGGTTGGTCAAAAAAGGGTTTGAAACGCCCTGTTTTTCCAAAAAAATTGAAGGGGTATTTGAAGAAGCATAAAAAGTGTCAAGCGAAGAAGGGGCATTGTGGAGAGGCTGGGTACTGCTAGTTATGTCTTGAGAAGCCGTGCTAGAAACAGAGGTCAGGGAATTTGATCTGTCAGCAGGAACAGAAGAAGTGTCAAGTGAGTCAGACGTTTGTTGGTAAGATATCGGAAGAGGATTTGCTGGTGGTGGTGCCACTAAAGGCGCAGGCGAAAGAATACGGCGACGTTTAAAAGCGGCAGCAGCAGAGGCAGAGGCAGCAGACGATGCAGATGGTGAGAGAGTTTGCCGAACCGGTAATTCAATAGTTGAAGATTTTACAGGCGAAGGTGTAGGTTTTGGTTCTGTAGATTTTGAAGCAGATGGCCGGGAAGCGGAACCGGCGGTGGTGGTTGTAGACGGCTGTTTGGAAGATTTTTGCTTTGATTGCTGGTCTGAAGGTTTAGACAAGGTATTAACGGGAGAAGCTTTACTTTTTCTTAAAGGCTTATCTTTAATGGTAGACGAAAGAGACTGCGAATGAGAAAGACCATGAGTATTGTTATTCCCGCTACTGATGTACGTTCCATGGATAGTATTATGACGAGTATGGCGTCTTTGAGACTTGGATTTCCCAAAGCCGGTGTTTCTATTAGCACTGGCGGCAGCGGCAGCAGCAGCGGTATAAATGGAAGAAGAAATCAAAGCATTTTGTTCATGACGCTGAGCATTCCAAGACTGGACTTGATAGTCTTCATACTGCTTTTTCTTTGACTTGTTGGGACCTAATTGCTTGATGCTAGACCCAGTAGCTGGAGGAGAGGTAGCAATAGAAGAAACGGGAGAATAGGAAGGGGGTAATGATGGAGAGGTGTTTGGTTTCTGGTCATTAATACTAGCGGTATTGTGTTTGGTAGAAATGGGTATCGGAGTCATGTTAGGGCCAGCATCGGTTGGTTTGGAAGACGGAATGTCTACCGCAGACATATTCAGGAGCCAGAGGGGTTGTGGTGGTGGCGGTGACGGAGATGTGGGAATCAGGGTTAGAAATGAAGGTTTGTTTTTTGCGGGCTGTGTGGATATGGAGCGAAACCGAGGATTCAATGTTGACGTTCAGCGTCTGATTCGGAAAAAAGAAGAGAAAAAAAAATGATAAAAACGGAATCGGACGCTTTCAGCAAGTTTTTGTTCTCGAAAGACTTCAATTTGGGCTCTGAGTCGGATGTCTGCGATGTGTTTGAACAGGCCTTGGTCGGCGTGAGCTATTATTGCATCTACACAGAACAGAAAGTTTAAAAAGCCGGTGCAGTGGGTGTGTTGCGCCAGATTAAGAGACTCGTTTTCAATTGATTTTCTACTGTTACTACTACTACTACTACTACTACTATCTTTGTTTTTACATTAAGAGAAACCCGACAAGAGTGAGCGCGGAAAGCGCAAGAATGGGATAACCGGTCTTGTACACGCCCTGTTTACTGACGAAATGAGCGGTATCCCAGAGAAGATGGCGGAAACCGTTCCAAAGATGGAAAGCAAGAGGTGCGCCAGCAACAGCCTTGACACCAAGCTTGATGGCAACGGGAAGTGATCCAAACAGAGTGGCAAGTGTTGCAGCATCGATATGATAGCCAACGATTGGAAGAACAGCATAGCTAACAGTGAAGCCATAGAAAGCAAAGGCCATGGCAACACCGGTGATACGGTGTAAAGAAGACAAGTTCATGGTCATGCCAAACTCATAGATGGTCAAATGGGGTGAAAGTGGTCTGTTGATACGTTGCTTTTTCAAGAGTTCCTGTGCAGCATCGGGAGTGGCTTTGTATGTGCTAAGATGTCTATTTCGATCAAACCTTGGTGTTAGATTTTAAAGTACTCGGATATCTTGACAAACTAGTGTGTGTGTGTGTTTTTTTTTTTTTACATACCTTGAATTCATGAGACCAAACGCAGCAGGCTTGAATCCATTAGCAAGAGGACGGGCAGAAGCTATAGTGAAAACATTGATTATATTAGATGAATCCAAACTTGATTGTTGAAATTGATTGACTGTTTCACAAAGAAACCAATCGACCTATTGTGCTTTACGACCTAAAATACATACCTCTAAGAAGAGAAGGTGTGATACAAGTAGCAAGCATTTTTGTGTGAGAATCTTTATTATCTTAATAATGATTTCTATGAAAAAAAAACAAGTGAGTATTTTGGAGGTTTGTTTTTGTCACTGGTTTTTTTTTTTTTGTTCAATTTTTAAAAAATCAGCCAATCAAAACGTGAATATTAGTGACCATGATGGATCTCCCTCCTCCTAAAACGCGTCAGTATTGTGTGCATGGTTCCACTGCTAGATGACTATTAATGATTAATAATTATTGTTAATGTTTATTAATGCTTATTAATGCTTATGTCAAGCAACTTTCGGTTCCACAGCTTAATAAAACGTGACATCATCTAAACTTTGTGAATTGGCCACGGTTTTCGGCAGCCTCAGCCGCGCGTTTGGTCAAACCTGGAGACAAGGCGAAACATCTCAATTGACAAGTAGCGCCCACAAATAGCCACCGTAACTCGACACACCTGGCCAGCCAATCATCTTCCGCAGGCAGTGAACATCAAGCCGCCATTGGCCAATTCGCAACAATTGCGTATCACCGCATCGCGAAATAGCGACCGTTTCCTCAGCAACGTCCGTCCGGCCAATCACCGCACCGAATCCGCCTGTATCTGGTCACGCCTATCACCTAACCCCAGCCGCAAACTCGTCTCCAGCCCTTCAGCCAAAAACCAGCCAATACCAGCAGAAAGGCAAGCACCAGCTCGTGTATGTGAATTCACACCCTCCGCCTAAATTTTCCTACTCTTATTTTTTTTTTCTATTTTTCTTTCCTTTCCTTTTTTTTTTTTTTTTTTTTTTTTTCTCTCTTCCTCCATCGCTCGAAAGTGTGATTCTTTCTCTTTTTCCCTTTCTATCATTTCTTTAGAGCTTTAACAATGGTTGCTCCTCGTCTTATTTCTAACATGTCGCGCTCGGCTGTCCGTGCTGCTCAGATTGGCCGCAGAACTATGGCCACTGAGGCTTCTGCTGCCGGTAGCATCAGGTAAGATTTCTTTTTTTTTTAATTCCTTTTCTTTTAACTGTGTATTGTGAAAAAAAAAAAAAACGGGAATTGTCGGGATTGTCAAGTAAATTCTACTCTATTAATTGGTCTTATGATGATTATAATAATTGTAATGGTTAAAAAAAAAAAAAAAAAATCAAATGAAATAAAACTCCGCAACTCCAATTCAAAGGCTCAAATCTTCAACAATCAATTATCAAATCAACATTTCAATAGATTTCTCTAAAATTGCGCGGTAACAATTGTAACGGAACTTGGTTCAAAAGTTATGCCTCTCTGAGTACCTTTATTGAATACTGCGTTCCTATTGGCCAGTTTCTTTCAATCATCCATTGAAACTTTTTTCACACAGCTCAACTACTTCTCCAAGCCTGAAATCTCGGTAGTTTCATTCAAACCGTCTTTGTTTTGGGATTTCCAACTTGTTGCTGCAGATTTACTTGTATTTAGCTGTTTTTACCTGCTGTTTTTTGTTTGGACCAATCAGCGCTTGACATGCCTTTTTTTTCCCTCCTACACACACACTCTCCAATTCATTAAAAACTCACATCTAACCTTCTATTAGATCCGTTGTCGGTGCCGTCGTCGATGTCCAGTTCCACCAGGATAACCTCCCTGCTATTTTGAACGCTCTTACCGTCAAGAGAGATAACGGTGACAAGCTCGTTCTTGAAGTTGCCCAGCATCTTGGTGAAAACACTGTCCGTACCATTGCTATGGATGGTACTGAGGGTCTCGTCCGTGGCCAAGAAGTCAAGGACACCGGTGCCCCCATTACCATTCCTGTCGGTCGTGGCACTCTTGGTCGTATCATTAACGTCATTGGTGAACCCATTGACGAACGTGGTCCTATCAAGGCTACCAAGTTTTCTCCTATCCACGCCGACCCTCCTTCTTTCGCTGAACAATCCACCTCTGCTGAAGTTCTCGAGACTGGTATCAAGGTCGTCGATCTTCTTGCTCCTTACGCCCGTGGTGGTAAGATTGGTCTTTTCGGTGGTGCCGGTGTCGGTAAGACTGTCTTCATTCAGGAACTTATTAACAACATTGCCAAGGCCCATGGTGGTTTCTCTGTTTTCACCGGTGTCGGTGAGAGAACCCGTGAAGGTAACGATCTTTACCGTGAAATGATTGAAACCGGTGTCATCAACCTCGAAGGTGACTCCAAGGTCGCTCTCGTTTTCGGTCAAATGAACGAACCCCCAGGTGCCCGTGCCCGTGTCGCTCTTACTGGTCTTACCATTGCCGAGTACTTCCGTGACGAGGAAGGTCAGGATGTGTTGCTTTTCGTCGACAACATTTTCCGTTTCACCCAGGCCGGTTCTGAGGT
>JAJLVH010001144.1:0-10443 GCA_030570155.1 Magnusiomyces magnusii
ACGTCTAAAAACTTTATGTTACGTGACGAATTAGCATTTAAATCAAAGACCCCGTACTACGTTGCCATGTTTCTTGATCCATTGTTGAGATGCAATTGGGTATTTTACGCCATTTACGCCAACCAAGTCCAACAATCAGCTAAAGTTTCCTTTTTTGTGTCTTTGGCTGAATTGTTAAGACGATTTCTTTGGGTGTTTTTCCGTGTGGAAAATGAACATTGTTCTAATGTGTTGCGTTTTAGAGCATCAAGAGATATCACATTGCCTTACACTGTTGTTCGCAGAAAGCAAGGCTCGAAGGATGAAAATAACCAAACCAATATGGATACTATTTCTAAACAAGTTGTTGGCGATGCTGCCCAAGTTCCACAACGACTGAACGATGAAGAATCAAGAATTGGACATGAGCCAGTTGATAATACAGAAGGCACACCATTAGCATCGTCAAACGGCCAATATCCATATCAAACCGGTGCTTCCAAAAATTCAGATTCGTTTGGTACAAGGTTTTACCGACTTATTTCGCCTGCGCTCAAAGCTGTTGGCCACACTTTGCAGTCGGCCCACGTACGAGATTTTGAGCGTCGCAAGGACAAGCCCAAGGTCCCATCGGACCGCGCATCTATTGATTCTGATGATGAAGACGAAGATGAAGAAGAAGAATTTTATGATGATATGAGCCAGCTTAGTGGCAATAGTAATAGTTCTGGCGGTAATGCTGGAGGTAGACAGGTGCCAAGATCGATTAGAGAAATGGAAAACTCAATTTTTGAAGCTGCACGAACCAGTGGTCGTCATCATTCAGATATTGAAACTGTTGATGCGAGAGAATGGAGAGATAGATTTTTGTAAACATGAGTTTTTGTTTCTTTGTTATATTGTTATATAATTGCAAACGAATATATTGACTTGATTTATAACTGTATTTGAATGTGTAAAAAAGGTTCTTTGGCGGGGGCAAAGAATTGAGTTTTTTTGGAAATAAGATTGCTCGTCACAGACAAACCTTTTTTTTTAAAATACTATTTAAACAGTTGAATATCCTTTTATTTTTCATTTATTTCCATTCCAAGAAATTAATTAATTATTTCTTTTAAAATTTTCAATCACCCCTATGGACTTTCTTAAACCAATTTTAAAAATTCCTGAATCAGAACGGCAGCGTTCTTTAGACAGGATCTCTCGCGCAAAAGCTGTTGAAGAAGATGGTTTCCACTATTTCCAACTACCAGCCGCAGAAGAAGAGGAACGTCATTTGATTCGTCGTCCTGAAGCTCTCCAGTTTCATTATAAAGGCAAGCTTTACAAAGTTGAAGGCGAACGAGCGTCTGGAGTATTTGAACTGTTTTTGGATTTGCTCTATGTTGCAATTCTGGCTCTTTTTTCTCAAGATGTGTCTCACCATCCAGACTGGACTCATATTCTTAAATACGTCATTATCTTTTTCCACGCGTACCAGATTTGGCAAGACTTGCGAGAGATTTTTGACAACTATTATACAGATGACATTTTGCAGCGTGCGTTGGTGCTGGTTGTTATGGGTGGAATGGCGATTTTTGCAAATAATGCAGCACACATTGGTGTCGATGATAAGTACGCAAAAACAGCATATCTCTCGGCAGTGTATGCGTATCAAGCTGTTCATTTCATTTTGATTCTCAATTGGCTGTTTTATTCGTTGTTTATTCCTGAACATTTGGTGAGAATGAGATTGATGGGGCTTGTCAATATTGTGTCTTTTGCAATCAGAACTAGCTTGTTTTTTGTCAATGGATGGAAAACGAGAGCCATTATTGCGATAGTTGCGTTGCTTATTGAGCGTGGGTTCTGGATATACATTTATTCGCCACTGTTTCAGCGCCATGAGGATAGTGAGTTTTCGACAGCAGTCAATATTGAACATACTTCTGATAGAATGACAGCACTGTATATCATTGTGCTGGGTGAATTCTTTACTGGTGTGATTCTTCAGTCAAAACATGTATTTGGGTTCCATGAAGCATCGGGTCGTGTACTTCTTGTATTGACAATTGCATTCAGTTTGAACTGGTTATATGTTCATAACGACGGATCTCTTAAATACACACACGCTATTCGACGTTCTTCTGTCTCAGCCGTCATTTGGTTTGTAACCCACGAACCGTTATCAGCAGTTCTTGTTTTATCTGGTGACATTTCAGTCGAATATGTCAAGTTCAAGGTTCTTGAAACCCACAATCTTCAATGGATCTTTTGCTACGGCTTGGCCGTGGGAATATTGTCATTATGGATATTAGCACAATGTACATTAGCTCGCGAAGAACTGATTTGGCCCAAACAAGTTCGTTTGTTTATGCGAATTGTTGACTTTATTGTCTTTTTAGTATTGCCATTGACTAGACTCAAAACCATGAACACTCTTGTTGTTTGTGCAGCCCTGTTGATTGCAACAGTGGTTTGGGAGAATTACGGCAGTTTGTCTAAGAATTGTTCTGGCGAGATTTGTTATGTTCCTGCTACGCCGCCAGTCAATCGGCCATCGGCAACTGTACAGCGGATTGAAAGTGAAGTGGACGCGTTGTTGCATACAAATGAAACAACACGACCTGAGAATTACGGAAGTACTGATGAACCATAGTGGTTGGGTTAGTAGTTTTCATAACTAGTTATTAAGTTGGTAGTTAAGTAACCAATTATATCACGTGTAACTGATGAAGTAACAAACAAAATTAAAAAATGAAATGATGAGTTTTTTGACAACCCAAGGTTTCATTGCCTGGTTGAATATTTATTTTGTAGTATAAATATTGCCACCATTGTCTTTTTTCATTCCTTTTTTCAGTTTCAACAAAAAACGTCGATATATCGTGAATAGACAAGTCACAAAATGTCAGAATCTTCAACTAACGATGCTTCTAAAGATACAGTAAGTTTTGAATACTAACGTTTTACAATTTCTAAATAATAACAACTTCTTCTTTTCATATAGCACTCTTTTTATATGCCAAAAAATGAACGTATTGCAGGTTTATTACAATACTTGGGATCATATTCTCCTGATAACGAACAAATGACTAGCGATCACAGCGAAAATATAGAAAGCGATTTGTCTTTTGAAAGCAATGAACATCTCACTGATGTCCAAGTGCCTATTCGAAAACATTTACTTTTTGGAAGAAATCAAGACAAATGGTAAGTGTGAGAAGAATAACAAAAAGAACTTGTATTAACAATAATTGTTTTTTAGTGACGTTGTTTTCAATAATTTGACAATTAGTAAAGTACACTGTAAAATCTATGTTGTTCAGTTTGATCCGTCGTCAGCACCAATGGTCTATTGTCAAGATACTAGCTTGAACAAGACATACTTGAACGGAGAACCTATTGGATTTAAAAAAGCAGTTCTTTTGTCTCATTATGATATCATTTGTGAGTAAATCAACATTTGTTATTATTACAGTAGCTAACTCAATTTAGCTTTGAGTGAAAAATTCCATTTCAGGTACATGGAAAACATTGCATATCACCGTGTTCGCAGCACAATGCCTGAACTCAATGGAAAAACGTTTGGTAAGTTTATTACTACCAACAGGGTCATTGGTCGTGGCGGGTTTGGCGAAGTGTTGTTGGCAGTCAACTTGGAAACCAATGAGCATATTGCTTGTAAAGCGTCAAAGCAGACAAACAAAAGAAGTTTCCAACCTGCTACTGAAGTCAAGATTTTGAGTGTTTTGAATCATGTATGTTTTTTTAAAATTATTTTTTTTAAACCAGCCTTGTTTGGATTAAAACTAACAATTCTTTTTTTTTTAGCCAAACATTTTGTCAATTTATGAAACTCATTTTCAAGATAACAGACTTTATATTTTTGAAGAATTGTAAGTTTTTATTGAAATGTTTATTGATGTGCATTAAAATAAACTAATATTATTTAGATTGACTGGTGGTGACCTTTTCAGCTATCTTATTGGTGCAAATGACTGTTTGCGACCATTAAAAGAATCAGAAGTGTTGTTTATCACATATCAAATATTGAGTGCATTGCAATATCTTCATCAAATGAATATTGCACATCGTGATTTAAAACTTGATAATGTTCTTATGGAAGCACCATTTCCTGGTTCTCGTATTGTTCTTGGAGACTTTGGAATAGCAAAATCGCTTACTGCTGCACGATCCAAAATGTCTACAATTATTGGAACGCCCGAGTATTGCGCACCTGAGGTCGGTTTCAGTCACTCGAGATCACAAACAGACGGGTATAGTTTAAAATGCGACATGTGGAGTCTTGGAGTCATTATCCACATCATGTTTACTGGCATTTCACCGTTTTTTGATGAAAACGATTCCAAGCAAACGGCCGTCAATGCCAGCCATGGAATATTGCACATGAACACGATGGAATGGCAGCCGGTTTCAAGAAGAGGAAAAGACTTTGTTTGCCAGTTGCTGAAAGTGAATCCTGACCAACGTCTTTCTGCTAGTGATTGCTATAACCATGAATGGATCAAAAAGTGTTTACAGTCGTTGGAAAGTTTGTATTCGGAAAAGATTTACAAGGAATGGATCAAGAAGAAAGGAGATAACGGACAACAGAGACTATCGAATGAAATGGAACAAATCAAAGAGTTGATGAATGAAGGAAATTAAAGTTATCAGTTTTTTAGGTTCACACAGGTAGATAAGAAACGTCACGTGCTTGACATCACAGCAAAAACAAAACCTTCTAAAAGATCAAAAACACCAGTTCGAGTCATAGCGTTTGCCACTTTCGTCATATTGCTAATTCATAAATCCGTCAATAATGACACTTAAACCCAGTTCCGTTCATCCCGGATCGGAGAAAACCCCTAATCCTTCAGATACAAATCTTTTTTCAATACCAAACAATACCGATTCTTCTACATCCAACCATAATCAGACGCCAACTTTTAATTTGCCACCACCACAAAAACTTATTTCTTTGGCTCCAAAGCCTCCAAAGTCTCCACGGACAACCACCACCAACACACCACCACTTCCTGTAATCACACTGAAATCCGGTACGAAAAAAGGTCCAAACAAACGTCCTCCCGTAAAACGCGTGCGAAACAGGAGAATAAAACATGTTTTAAACCAGTTTCTAAGACAACGACCGGTGCCAATGAAGATTGCGCCAAAACCGGATGCTGCACTTAAAAGTGGGTTTTTACCTTTTCCTGGTGGTGGTAGCAGTGGTGGTGACGTTAGTGTTAGTACCTTGCCATCATCTTCTTCAGCACCAAAACGATTGACCAAAGAAACAAAAAAATCTTTGAATGACGGTTCTAAAAAAAACAAAGTGGAAGAATACAGTAATATATAAAAAGTACAAATGTTGTTTCAATACAAATATTTTTAAAGAAAATGCCCAGAGTTGTAGCCGTGCAATAGCCATAACGTAATTTGTATCTAGTCAACACTCAAATGATTACAAACGCGTATCCCAAAAGAATTTTTATGAATTTTTATGAATTTTTTCAATATGTCAACACAAAAATGATGGAGTTAGCATAGCCGTGCACGGCTGACTATCTCCGTCAATGTATTTTGGCTCTTTTATTAGCTTTCAAAACAATCAAACGTTGAATATATAAATCAATCAATTCCAATACTTTGTTTTCACTATTATCAATAAAAAAAACAAAAAAAACTATTCAATGCCGCTTTTAAAAACAATTTTTAGCCCGTTTTTGGGAATTCCGCAAAGCACGACTGACCATGCCATGGACAGAATCAATCGTTCTACACCCGTTGAAGAAGAAGGATTCAAGCTGTATTCTCTTCCTGTCGAAACAAACGACGAGCACCGTCTTTTGCGACGTCCCGAAGCTTTACAGTTCCATTACAAAGGCGATCTGTATAAAGTGACTGGCGAACGCGCGTCTGGCATCTTTGAACTGTTTCTTGATTTGCTGTATGTAGCTACACTGGCTCTATTCTCTAAAGACGTATCTCAACATCCAGACGGTTTGCATATCGCCAAGTTTGTCATTGTCTTTTTCCACGCGTACCAGATATGGAGCTACCTGCGTGAGATCTTTGATAACTACTACACCGACGACATTCTACAACGGGCCTTGATTCTGTTTTGCATGTGCTGCATGATTGTGTTTGCAAACAACGCGTCCCAAATAGGATCAAGTCAAGATACCAGCGAATCAGCATATTACGCCGCCGTTGGCAGTTACCTGCTTGTGCACGGCGTCATTCTCATCTTTTGGTTCTTCACGTCTGTGTTTATTCGTGAACACTACGTGCGGATGCGAATTTTAGGTTTCTTCAACATTGCTTCTTTCGCGTTGCGCTGTGGCTTATTTGGTGCCAAATCATGGCAGCTCCGTGCTGGCCTGGCGTGCGCAGCGTTGGGCGTGGAATTGTTGTTTTGGATTTACATTTATTCGCCGTTGTTTGAACATCACGGAAAAACGGATTTTTCAACAGCAGTTAATATTGAACATACTTCTGATAGAATGACAGCACTGTATATCATTGTACTTGGCGAATTTCTCAACAGTGCAGTCTTGGATGCTCCTGCTGCTTTTGGAATTCATCAATCTGCTGGAAAAGCTATTTTGGTGTGTATCATTGCCTTTACACTTAATTGGTTATACGTCCACAACGACGGCAGCATCAAAAACACACACGCCATTCGCCGGTCTATCTGGAGTGCCATTGGATATTTTTACATTCATGAACCACTGTGTGCAGCTCTTGTACTGTCTGGCGATATTGCAGCCGAATTTATCAAAGAAAGTGAACTTGAGGAACACAGTTTACATTGGATCTTTTGTTCTGGAATCGCTATAGGTATGCTTTGTCTTTGGTTACTTGCCCAGTGCACACTCGGCCATCAAGACTTGAAATGGCCAAAACAAATGCGACTTGTAATGAGACTTGCTGATACCATTGTTTTTGTATTATTACCGTTGAGCGACCTACACACGTTGTACACATTGCTGGTTATCGCACTTTTATTGATTTTCACTGTTGTTTGGGAAAACTATGGAAGTTTGCCAAAAGTGACGACGATCGGAGATCAATTGTGTTTGAATCCGCATGGTCCTGGAAATCAGAAACAAATGGGTGGAGATGAAGGGTTTTTGGACCAAGTTGAAGAGTTGGTTCATGCAAATGAAAAAGTGTAAATTAAATTAATAAATAAAAATACAAATAAATTAATATGACATGTTTTTTTTCTTTCTCCGTAAACAGAAACTAGAAAACCCAGGGTATCAATCATTAATCAAGTGTTGATATGTGCATATGCCGAGAGAAATAAGGGGTATTTATGATGTATTTTGTACAATCAGGATATTGTAAAAAAAAAAAAAAAACCATAATTTTTTTTTTTTATCAAAGTTAGAAATGATCTGGGTTTCCAAGTAAAGTATCTTCAGAAGCAATAGAAGAACTACGTTGATGTCTTTTTTTGCCGTTGTTGATGATACTCTTGTCCAAGTATTTATCATTTGCAAGAGGCAAATAGTTACTTGAAGAAAACCCGGTCCAAAAAGATTCACAAGGTGTGAGCATAAGCTGTTGGAATTTAGCAGAAAATGAACCTTTAGGCTCGCCATTGTACTTGCGAATATTTTGGTTACGAATCAGCTGGCGAACATAGCCGATGAGCACAAAAGTGCAGTATATTCTGGTAAGTAGAATCAAAACGGTAGAAACAATGATTAATATAGCTTCACGTTTGGTGCTGTTGGATTGGGTTGAAGAAGAAGCAGTAGCAGCAGTAGCAGCAGTAGCGACTTGAGACGCTACATCAGCTACTCGTTTAATGAGATTGTGAGAAGAAGGATGGGCTGTTATTAAAGTAAATTCTTCTTCAATAGTGGGTGTAGCAGTTTGAATGGCGCCAACTACTGAAGTAGCAGCGGCTGTAGCAAGCTGGGTAACAGCCGGAACAGTAGTTGAAGCTTGTCTTGCTAGGCCTCTAACATGAGCAAACCACTTGATACAAAACACAATTGTAAATCCAATATCTACAAGAGTATCAATAAAGTAAATGTGAGCAAAGGCCAAGAAAAACAGAGCATTGCGGTTTTTAAGAGCAAACAGAGCATAAAAGTATAGAGGAAAAGCGACAAGAGAAAAAATGTTGAGAATCCAAGCCATTACGCTGATGTGAGCACCAGTGAGTAACGAAAGAACTCCGTAAAAGCCGCTGGCTTTGTTGATAACGGCAGATACAATGATGATATCTGCACCCAAGCTCAATGGCAAAAAAAAGAGAAACGACTAAGTTGAGTTAGAATATTAATTATGATGGTGATTTTTGATTCATACTTTAGGGATCAGTGTGAAAGAACACACAATATTTTTTAACGTTGAACCAATAGCCATGTTGAATACTTGTAAACTAGTTGAAATTGAAAAAAATAAATACAAAAGAAGAATCATTTCAAAGAGCCAAAATTTATATAAACCCATTTCCAAAATTTGATTCCAATCCCGAAATATAAAGTTACTTTTTTCTGACGTCTTTTTTTTATCTGCGGAAAACATTCGATTCGCGTCATGTGAAGTACAAGCAACTGTTGTTCTGGTTTTTACAAATGATTTACAAAATAATTTGCATAGTAATTTACAGGTATTGTGGCTATGCTTGTCATGACTTGACGTTTATGTCTCTAATAACAATTTTAGTTTAAAAAAAAGACTTGAATCAATGTCGAAAACGAGTCCATTTTTGGTGATTCCTGCCAATTTTGTAAATGTAAACAAATTCCTAAAATAAAATAAAATAAAAACCCTAACCAGCCTTACCCAAAAATCAACAGCTCAATTTTTCTTTTTTCTTCTTCTTTCTTTTTAATATATTTTCTTAACAATGTATCACACACCTCGCAAGCAAAACAACAACAATGACGAAAACGATTCATTCAACGTTTCGGGAATACGGTCTTCTTTATTTGCTTCTGCTCAATCGTCAAATAAATCCTTTTCTTTGGCTGGACTGAAAACGTCGTTGGATTTGTTGGAACCTACAACTTTGTCTAATGATGACTCGATACACGATATTAACATGACAGACTCTTCTCCGTCTTATTCTCGTTATCATGACCACGATTATCATGATCATTATACTACCTGTGAAGATATATCAATACAAGACGTTGAAATGATTGACGATTCTCTTGTTTCAGAACCAACACAAGTAAACCAAAATACCCATGCTGATACCAGTATTTTGAATTTTGATGCTTTAAGCCCTTCTCCAGCTAATACCGATTCTTTTGATTACGTTGAACCTCCTCCAGTTGCTAATGGCACTTCAATTCTTGAATCTTTTGGATTACAACAACTTAAAAACAAGTTCTTTTCCAACAATCCTAAAAGTGGTGGAAATGAAGATGATACGCCTCCATTGATTGATTTATCTGGAGATGGTGTATTGCCACCAGAACCAACTACCCCTAAACTTGATCAAGACAGTGATGAAGAAGAAACTAGTAAAGAAACACATACTTCAGGAGCTTCTCGATTACTGTTTTCACCAACTGCTGCTGGTGCCGAACTAGCATTATACACCAACCATCCAACTGAACCTCAAACAAATTTATCCGTTTCTCAAGACAATCTCTTTAACATCGATAATCCCACCAACCAATTACCTACACCCACACCAGCATGGATTTCCGCCATGACAACGCATCTCCAACACCAACAAACGTTATCACTTGCCGAGCAACAGGAATCACACCGTCGCCAACGAATAGTGCTCGCGCCATACGTCATTTCGTCCTACATTCAGCTGTTTTCCAACATTGCGCTGGCCGGTCTTGTTGCGTACGGCCTGGGCCGCGGATACCTTGCACTCAAACATGACGTGGTTGCCAAGCTTGTAGAACGTCGCGCAAGTATTGTTCAAGAAGCTAGTCGGTGTGCTAGCGAGTATCTTCGTAACGAGTGTCGTAACGATGTTCGTGTAGAAATGATGCAGGAACTGTGTACGCAGTGGGAAGCGTGTATTGAAAAGGCGTTGGTGTTTGTAGAAGGTGGATTTAAAGGGATTCCTAAACTAAATGTGGATGATGATGAAGGTTTGTTGACGTTTGATAGTTATGGAATTTCAGAAATCCAACAAATTGCAACCATGTTTCGACAAAATAATCGCCATCATCACGACACATTATCACATTTTGCATATATTCCTGCTGTTGCCGAAACTCTTGCCGACATTGCAAATGCATTTTTCGAGCCCGTCACAATCAAAACGCTCGTCATGTTTTTGTTTATGATTCTGGGATCCGTTTACATTTCCAATTTTGCGTTTGGTTATCTGCGAGCAAAGACGTATTACGGAGCGTATAACGAAACTGATCATCAAGAAGGAACAATCAAAACAATAAAGCTTTTATAATTGCAAATATAAATAATGGTTTAAAAAAAACAATTCTACATGTAATTTCGTCTTCTCTTATCTCTCGTTTC
>JAJLVH010001145.1:0-10433 GCA_030570155.1 Magnusiomyces magnusii
ACTAAGATCCATTTTACAACTTTTGAATAAACGATCTGGCAGAAATACCAGCAGTATGGAGTTGGGCCTTCTTTTCGTAGCCTGATCCACTTCCTTTAGACGAAGAAATGATTTCTTCAGCCAACCGGACAGCAAACGATTTACTGGGTCTCTTTTCGGAAGCCTCGACAATCCAGTTCCAGGCCGATCTCAAACGCTGACGTCTGGTCAACGGCGTTGGCACCATTTCAGCGCGTGCACCACCATCAGTATATCTCTTGAGCTTCAATACAGGTGCCATGTTTTCAAGGGTATCCTTCAACAGCTTGATAGGGTCGACTCGGGTTTGCAAGTAAACAAGGTATAATGCTCCATTCATGGTCTTCTGTGCTTGACTCTTGCGACCGTGTCTCATAATCACGTTGGTCAAAAAATTGATGGTTTCATCATTTTTGGCTGGAACAGCAACATCCTTCAACGATTCGTACTTTTCTTGCTGCTCTTCAGTTGGAACAAACTTGTTGTCTTGAGCCTTGGCTTGGTGTGCCTGAAGCAACAAATTCACCTCAGTCTCGCCATCTGCAGAAAACGCTTTAGTAGGAGCAAAGGGTGCAGTTCCGTCATGAGTAAACTCTTTACGAAGCTCCTTCATGGCTTCAATCCAAGCCTGGGCATCTTCTTCACTGCTCACGCTGGTATTTTGGTTGGTTGACGAAGAAATTGATGTCAAAAGTTTGGACGCATTGATGCTGGCCAACTTGTCGGCGCTTAATGCTTTTGACGACTGGAACCGAACAACACTGGTTCTGTTGGTTCGTACAGCAACAGAAACTGCTCGGCGAGTGAACATTGAAAAATTCATGATGACTTTTGTTTGTTATTGTTTTTGTTAATCCTGTGTTTTGTTGAAAAGTCGCTCGTGAAAAACATAAAATTTTGGCGTGATTGAAAATCTGAAAACCTGCGTACATTTCAGTCTGTGGATATTTCACATCACGAGCCCTTTGATTGGCTGATTCGGTTGTCATGGTTTGGCCTTTTGTAAATGTAAATTCAAAGACGTTTCGTCTATTATTTGCTTTTCCTAGAGAACAAAGTACTCGGTCTATTAGAAAAAAAAAATACAATACTTGTATTAGACCCATAACTAAATACAATGGGTTCCAGATATTTACACACTCATACACATTGACCAATTATGAATTCAATCTTCACTTTTTGACAGCCTACGGCGTTTCCGACCTTCTTGAAGAAAATCCTTTCGTTTTCTTTCAGGTTCATCACTTTCCAATGGTTTTGAAATTTTTGATGATAGCGCTCTTGACATCCCTGTCGGTGATTTGCTCTGTGTTGACAAATTTCTTCGTTTGATTGACCTTGGTTTTAATCGTTGTCTTGACCTTGTTGGTGTGACTACTATGGGTTTTGTGTTACTAAAACCCTGTGCAATGTTGAATCCTCCAAATCCTTTATATTCATCAAGCTTCTCAGGCTGTGAAGCCAATACTGGGAGCCCACATCTATCAACTGTGCCTTTCAACCTTTCTTTATCGTCTTCAGCACTGCCATCATTTGAATCGTATAACCCAGACCAATCAACTGATTCTGTGTTGTAACTGCCAGTTTTGGTCAACTTTTCTTCTATTTTCATAAGATTTTCTACTGGAAATATTTTTGCATTGTCTTCGCTTTCTGCTTCATTCTTTTCTTTTTCCTTTTCTTTAATTTTTTCACCATCAGTTGTCTCATTTGACAAAAATGTCATCAACGATTCTGAAATTTCTTCTTGGCTGCCATTTCTCAAAATGTCCAAAATTTCCAACTCTTGAGTCTCTAAATCATTTTTTGTGTTTCCATCAATTGCTTGTACACTACCTGATTCGTTAATCTTGTCATCACTCATTTCTTCTTTTTCTTCAATATTTGATTTGTTGCTCGCTTTCTTAAGAAATGGAATTGACGGCATTACCACAACAGAACTCGATTGGTCTCTCTTTGAATCACATTTAGGTTTTCGATGCATCGGTGTACTTGGTCTCAATCCACTAATTGATTTCTCACTTTCATCTTTGTCTTTAATCCTGTCCACTTTTAGCTTATTTACATCTTTTGTCTTTTTCTTCTTTTTTGGTTTATTTTTGAAATCTGGTAAACCTTTTTTAAGCAGTTTTTTTGGTAATGGAACGATTTTCTTCACAGGTTTTAATTTCGGAACAGAAAAGGATCTTGTCAAAAGCAAAACATCATCTTCTTCATCGTCATAAAAATAATCTTCATCTTCGTCATTATCAAATTCATCTCTCCCTTCTCTTTCCTCAATTGCATATTCACCTTGTTCAGAAAGTGCTTTCAAATCAATTTTTTCAAAGTCTTTGGTACTGGATGCAACGTTCAAAACACGAATAAGCCCCATTAAATATTTTGATTCGCTTTTTCGCGAATATTGGGCATTTGGATCAAGCAAAAGTTCAGCAAGTCGTTGCACTGTAAATGGAGGCCCATATTGATGAGTGTTTAATAAGTTTTTGACTTCTTCAATTAAATAATCACGAGAATATATGTCTTTGGTGATAGGATCCATGTAATATGGTTTTGGTTCAGAAATTCTACTTGTGATATTTTCAATGTTTTCTAAATTCATTTCTTGTGGTTTGTCTTCTGTCAAGGTACCGGATGCTTTGGGTGTATGTTCAGATTTTGAACCGGTATCAAAAGACAAACTAGTATTTGAATTACATTCCGATATCAAAGTTGAGTCTCTAGTCAAACTATTTGATGATGCTTGATTAGAACCGTCAGAACTATGTTCATCAACTGAGAAATCAAATGAGCTTATCAAAATCTAGATATAAAATGTCAATAAATATTTAATCAAAAAAAAAAAAAAAAAAAAAAAAAGTCATAAAATAGTACCTTATCAATATGGAATTCAAGCGATGGAATAAGATCTTGCCATCCAATACCTGGGTCAACATCGCCTTTTGATATAATATTGTTTAAAATTTTTGCAACTAAATACTTGGTCAACATCAACAATTGTAAACAAGAAAAATCAAAACCAACCATCAATGCACATACTATTCAAATCTTCCGTCATTATCAGCTTAAACCTTTTAAATAATAAAAAACCAAATCCCAGCGCCAACTTAATAACCAAATATTGATGAAATGCAAATGTTAAAAGTGATCAACTGGAATCATCCATTTCTGACTTTTTTTTTTTTTTTTTTTTTACTCAAACCGAGTCAAGACCCGGTACATGTTGATCTCAATTCAATGAATTCGACTAAAACTGTACATGTCATGTGTAACATGTACACAGATCACATGCTGTGCTTCAATATACACAGAGTACAGTTTCTGAACTGCATTTCCGTGCTGAAATATTTGCAGGCAGAGGACCAAGTATACCCGCCCTGTGGCAACCTTTCCTCCTACCATCCATTTCCTTCCTTTTACTATAAATACCGTTTCATCCCCGACCCTTACTTTCGCCCCTTTTACCGCCGTTTTCTTCCATTTGTTATTATTTAGTTCTTTTGAAAAAAAAGCTACAATAATAATAAGAACCAAGCACTTGACGCTAAGTTTTTGTCAATAACAAAATACTTTTTTTTCATTGATTATTTTGTTGAATATTAAATTTTGTTAAACCGTGTGCTGTTAAAAAAAATTCGTTCCCGTGGACAATTTTTTTTTTTTTCTTGTGTAACCTAAAAAAAAAATTACAAGTAAACGAAACCAGTATTGAACTAGACAAGTTTATAAGTTATTGTTTAAAAACACTATTATTAATAATTATAACTGGTTATTGATTTGTTTTTTATTATTCGGTAAATACGTCCTGGGAATTCTGATAATACCATAGAAAAACCAACCACAAAGTGTATTAAAAAATGTCAAACTCTATTGTGGGCGATCTTTATCAAGATATCATCAACGGCGTCATTGGTGAAGCACGACTGGATTTTGAAGACAGCGGTGTTGATGAAGCAACTCTTCAAGAACTTAAACAGGTATGTAGTTTATTGCTTATTCGTTGTTTACATTCATTTTGTCTAATCGTTGATTATAGATATGGCAAAAAAAGCTTTCGGCTTCCAAAGTCGCTACATTTCCTTGGGACACTCCTTCACCTTTACATCAAAACGTCGAGCCAGTAAACCCGTTATCAGAGTTGAAAGATAATACTAATTCACTTTCTGGTAATCCCAAAATAAAAAAAGAAGAAGACACCAACGGTAAGCAAGTTTCCGGTGGTTTGGTTCTTCCGGGTGGTCCAATTGCTCAAACCGATGGCGCTTTAAATTTAATAGGTTCCAAATCGTTAAACAATAAGAGTCTTGACGATTTGACGAAACAAGATGTTGACAGAATAATATCAGAAACTATCATAAAGCAAAGACAGAAGCTTAATGATGATGGTAGTACTGACAATACTAAAGAAATACCCTCGCAGTTAGAAATCGAGTTGGAAATCCCACCTCATTTGTTACGCAAGCTTCAAAGACAGCAAGTTGATGGGTCTGCAGATAATGATTCAGACGGTATTAACTCGGATCTGGATGATTCTGAGGATGATTTAGAGTCTGATAACGAAGACGATGATTCTGAAAACAGTATGATGATGTTGTGTCTTTACGATAAGGTACAGCGTGTTAAGAACAAGTGGAAATACATTTTGAAAGACGGCGTTGCCAACATTAATGGTAGTGACTATGTGTTTAATCGTGCTAATGTTGAATCCGAGTGGTAATTGATTAAATACATTTTTTATTATTATTATTTCCTTTTTTTTTTTTCACTCTTTATGTTATTATCATTATGATTCCATGTTTATTTGTTTTTGTTTGTTTTGTTAACGATATTTGTATATTTTTTATATTATTTATGTTTTTTTTGTTTTTATATATCAGTAGCTTTGAATATAGTAAAAACATTGCATTTATAAATTACAAAAACTGTTATTTTGAAGCCAAAAAATGTAAAACTGAAGCAATGAGATCATCATAAGATTCTTGAGGAGAATCTCCCAAAAAATGGCCAGCCTTTGGAACAACGTGAGAATAAGGACTCCAATACTTTTCATCGGTAGCAGCTTGGAACTTTTCCACAAGCTGGTTTTTGTCAATTGAAGAAGGAACAAATTCGTCAGCTCCAGAATACAGCACCAGCAACGGCACTTTGACTTTGCCAAATGTTTTTTCAAAATCGGCAGCATCCAAGTCTGAAGAGAAAAAGTCGTCGTCGCCACGAACATCAAGCAAAGATACCCATCTGTAAGAATTGACGGGCGCTCCAAAAAACAAGTCTGAATATTCTTTTGGCATCATTGAAAAGTTTGTGGTGGATCCAGCGATAATCGGATCGGGTTTCTGTTCAGACGCCATGACTTCTAAATCATGAGCCAAAAGATCTTTTCCAGCCGCAAGAGACTTTTTCCAAAGATCAACACCATTTGCATTGATAAAAGCTTCACGATCCGATATGCCGGCTTGTAAAATGATACCATCGACTTTAGGTCTTTGATCAATGTCTGGGTAATTAGAACCAAGGTAATTTTGTGTGGTATAATAAATCAAGTTCTGACAGCCAGTAGAATGACCCATGAGAACAACGTTAGTTTTGCCTGCCTTTTGACGTAAATACTTGACGGCTTCGGCAGTTTCGTTACCATCACGAGCCAAAGACCCATTGCCCCAGCCATCGAAAGAAGAAGAGGTGAGGATTTCGACCAAGCCCCAGCCTTGTTCGTGAAGTTTAGGCACCAACTGAGGCAAATACGGAACGGTGGTTATTCCGTCACCTAAGCCTCCAACAAACAAGACGACCTGAGAAAAATGGTTGCCAGACCGCGGTGTGTGTTCGAAAGCAACAAGTTTTTCATGGTATTTATGAAGAATTCCTGGAGTGGCCATTTTGTAAATGTATTGGTTGTATCAGCGATATCAAGGTCAAGGAATAAAGACGAAAGCGAGCTTTTCCTGGCGTTTAAATACGATTTCGAAGTCAAGAAGATCGCTATCGACAGGCAATTGGCTCTAAATCTGCGCTAAATTGGGTAACAGGATGCGATACCTTGGAACTTCTGTTAGGCCGGGAGCTTTTGGCTATTTCTCTAGAAGACGACTAAAGGAAATCTAGTGTCTATCCATTTCTTCAGCTGTTGAAGACGTTTGACTCAATTGGCCTTCATCTCGAGCTGTTTGAGCCTATTGCTGATTCGCAGTCCCAACCGTTCAGCGGTTTCACATGCGCCGCCAAAACAGCGCTCATAACTCGCAGCAATGTGACAACACGTGACCAAACCTACTAGTTTCGGGCCAAAAAAACACATTTTTAGGGCATTCGGAACCAGCAAAGCAGTGAAAACAAAAACGAAGCCGTCAAAACCGTCAAAACCATCAAGCCCTACTTGGATACACCGCGTTCACGGCCAGAGGCTGAGATGCCGGCACGGGCCCAAAGCATCGCCACGCTCGTCCTTGGCACAGCCGTGATCAGTTGCTAGCAAACTCAATTCCGCACACATGCCACCGTCTTTATAAACCCAGTTTCCTGCCCAGACTGAACCCTTCTTCCTGCCACTACGTCCAAACTAAAATAACTCTTTTTATTCTCTTCACTTACACCTCTTCAACTGCCAATCACTTATATATAAACCATGGGTCTCGCAAGTAAATTAGCTGCTTCTCAAGGCGCCGCTGCTCCTGGTGCCACTCCCGCTGCCGCTCCTGGTGGCGCACCTGCTCCAGCCGCCAGTGCCACTCAACCTCAATCCCAACAGTACGGTGGGGCCTACAGCCGTGCTCAACAACAACCTGGTTCATACGGCCAACCTTCTCAACAGCAACAGCCTGGCGCTTATGGCCAAACTCAGAAACCTTCTCAGCAGCCAGGTGCTTATGGCCAGGCTCCACAACAGCCTGGCGCTTATGGACAAGCTCCACAGCAACAACAAAAGCAACAGCCTGGCGCTTATGGCCAACCTCCACAACAGCCTGGCGCTTATGGACAAGCTCCACAGCAACCAGGGGCTTATGGCCAAGCTCCACAACAGCAAGGTGCCTATGGTCAACCATCTCAACAGCAGCAGCCCGGTGGCTATGGCAGACCCCAACAGCAGCCTGCATATGGTCAGACTCCAAGCCAAGGTCCTGGCCAAGGTGCTTCTCGCAATTATGTCAACACCTTGACCAAGGCCGTTCAAGAAAACAATTTGCAATCTTTCTATCCCCCTCAACGTATTGAGCAAATTGCTTCCACCATTGGCCGAAAGGTTGAGACTGTTGCTGAAAAATGGCAAATTCCCATGGAAATTGCTGTTGATTTAGTTAGATTGGCGCTTTATGACATCATCATTTATGCCGATGACTCTGGTTCCATGTCTTTCGAAGAAAATGGTGAACGTATTGACGATCTCAAGCTGATCATTAGCCGTTCTGCCTTTATTGCTTCACTTTTCGACGAGGACGGTATTGAAGTTAGATTCATGAATTCACAGGTTCAAGGCAATGGCATGAAGTCTGAAACCCAAATCCTTCAACTTGTCAATTCCGTCAAGTTCAGCGGTCTTACCCCTCTCGGTACTAACTTGAACACCAAGGTTATTCAACCTCTTGTTTTGGGCCCTGCCAGATCCAACGCTCTTAAGAAGCCAGTCATGATTATTACCATCACAGACGGAACACCAGCTGGTGAATCCTTAAACACCATCAACAGCGTCATTGTCAACGCCAAGAATGAGCTCATTAGATCTCCTTTTGGTCCCAACGCTGTTGCCTTCCAGTTTGCCCAGGTTGGTAACGATCTTCGTGCTCGCGATTTCTTGGACAAGCTTGATGTTGATCCCGTTGTTGGTAAATTGGTTGATTGTACCAGTTCGTTTGAAGTTGAACAAGACCAAATGGCCAAGCTTGGTGTTAACCTTGATCCCCAGACTTGGATTGTCAAATTGCTTTTGGGTGCCATTGATCCTAGTTACGATGAACAAGATGAGCGTTAAACTGGGTTGAAAAGGTTTTGTTTTTTTAGCTTTTCAATCGGGAACGTATATAGCTACACACAGTTTGTAATACCGGGTTCTATTTAATCAATTCAATTAAGAAATAAATCAATTTAGTTAAGAAACAAACCAATTCAATGGCGCTGTTACTGTAAGTGTAATCACATGACACACAGAGCAACACCACCACACACGTGACTGATTTCCAACCACCAGCGCCAGCGGCTTTTGCCACTCGAAACACACATCGCCATACTTGTCACCACCACAGGATTTGTTTCTTCTTACTCTGTTGTTTTGGTAGAATCACAACTTTGAGACGTCTAAACACGAATTACAACGAGACCTGGAAAGTTCAAAAGATTTAGCAAGATCCCTATTAAAAAATACCATTATAACCGACATCTTCAATTCTAGATAACCCAAACAATAATCAATCAATCAATCAAACAACAACAACAAGAAAGAAAAAAAAAATGGAAGCTTTGGGAATTGCACCTGAAAAAAAAGACACTGTTTTGCCTCATGACTATACCAGCAGCATCAATGGCAATTCTGAACCCGTCGCGCCTAAAGACAAGTATCGACGCTTGAAGACTCTGGAGCGTCAATATGAATTGTTAAGTTTACAGGAAGAGTACATCAAAGACGAGCAACGCCACCTCAAACGAGAATTGGTTCGTGCTCAAGAAGAAGTCAAGAGAATTCAATCAGTTCCGTTAGTCATTGGCCAGTTTCTTGAACCCATTGACCAACATACAGGCATTGTTTCTTCTACGACTGGTTCTACATTTGCCGTCAGAATCTTGTCCACTTTGGACCGTGAATTGTTGAAACCGTCTTCATCTGTGGCCTTGCACCGACATTCTAACGCTCTTGTTGACATTCTTCCTCCAGAAGCAGATTCCTCCATTGCCATGCTTGGAGCCGACGAAAAGCCCAACGTGACTTATGCCGATGTGGGTGGCTTGGATATCCAAAAGCAAGAAATCCGTGAAGCTGTTGAACTTCCTCTGACACAATTTGAACTTTACAAACAAATCGGTATTGATCCTCCTCGTGGTGTTTTGCTTTATGGTCCTCCTGGTACTGGTAAAACAATGCTGGTCAAGGCCGTTGCCAACAGCAGTACTGCTAGCTTTATTCGAGTGGTTGGTTCCGAGTTTGTTCAAAAATATCTTGGTGAAGGTCCTCGAATGGTTCGTGACGTTTTCCGTCTTGCTCGCGAAAACTCGCCTTCCATTATCTTTATTGATGAAATCGATTCTATCGCTACAAAGCGATTTGATGCACAAACCTCTGCCGATCGCGAAGTGCAGCGTGTTTTACTGGAACTGTTGAATCAAATGGATGGTTTTGACCAAACCTCAAACGTCAAAGTCATTATGGCTACTAATCGTGCTGATACCCTTGATCCTGCGTTACTTCGTCCTGGCCGTTTGGACAGAAAGATTGAATTTCCATCGCTTCGTGACCGTCGTGAACGAAGACTCATCTTTACAACCATTGCATCTAAAATGTCGCTTGCTCCAGAAGTTGATCTTGATTCTCTTATTGTGCGAAACGACCCTCTTTCTGGTGCCATCATTGCTGCTATTATGCAGGAAGCTGGTTTAAGAGCAGTTCGAAAGAATAGATATGTGATTTTGCAATCTGATTTAGAAGAGGCGTATTCTGCGCAAGTGAAGCTTGGAAATGATGTTGATAAGTTTGAATTTTATAAATAAAGAATAGATCAAATAGATGAATACGAGTTAATTTTTTTAATTTATTAGTTTACAACAATTAGTTTAAACGAGAAAGCAAGATTAGCAAAACAATATAAGTCATGATACTCCATGTTGAAACCAAAATGACAGTAGGTCCGCTAGTATCGAAGTGAGTATTTTGATATTGAATTTCTGGTTTCTTGCCGACATTTTGAGTTGGAACTTCTTGAACAGCCTGATCTTCTTCATCATGATCATCATCGTCTTGACCATTTGTTTCCTGTACCAAGATATCTTGAGTATTTTCATTTTCATTCAACACTTTATATCCATCATCTTTTTTAGCATTAAGCCCGACACTGCTTTCAACGCGACGAACCAGGTTTTTATAATACACCTGAACATACGGCCCGATGATTTTGCGCACGGTGTGCTGGCGGCGATACAAAGCAATAACCAAGATGACGAATCCCTGGACGGTGAACACGGTGCCGATGGGAATAAACTCTTGAGAAAAGATTTTGAGAATGACGAGCGCAAAGGATAGTTGGCCGAGGGCTGTGCGAATGTATGCGCCTTCGAAAGTGCGTTGCGTAGCGCGAACGTCGAGTTTTTGGTTACGAGGAAGGTGGTGGAACGTTGAGTTGCGTCGACCTAGATGATGGATGTTCAAGTCGCTGGCATTGTTGTTGGGGCTGGAGCTAGTAGACTCGTGAGCTTGTGGATTGTAAGATTGGGGC
>JAJLVH010001146.1:0-10412 GCA_030570155.1 Magnusiomyces magnusii
GAATCGTAAATAGAGTCGGAAATGAGAACCAAAAATAGGTCACATAATATTGTCCACCGAATATCAATTTCAATTGTTGATTCATATCGATACTTTTCAAAACTTTCGTAGTGTAAATCGTTGACATTGGGAAAAGAAGCCGATTTATCAGTTTTGTCACTATTGATGGAAAACTCGCTATTGTTTGAGTACCCATTCTTCATTTCCTGTGCTTCAGTTGTAGGATCTGCAAACGGATTATCAACTTTCGCAGTCTTTAACAATGAAGGCGCCAGATCACCAGCTTCAATTCCATGTCTAGACAACAAATCCATCATTTTTTGTTCTTCTGGGTTAATGTCCATGTGCATGTATAACCTGGCCGTCATTATTTGTGCCCATTTGGCCAACGAGTTTTGAGAATCCGACAACTTTTTGGCAATCCGCCACGATCCTCGCAATTGTGCCAAATCGGTCGCCATATCCATCATGGCCAATTTACACAGCCCAACATATGCAATTCTTTGAGAATCAGTCAACATTTTCTTGGTTGCTTCAAGTTGAGACAGCGGGTTGCGTTTAAACTCATCTTCATCAAACAAATAATCTGTGTTTTCGTCCATTGAGTCTACACTTTTGGCGTCATCATCACGGGTCACGCGGGTATATCCATAGTTGGCACCAGCCTTGACTTCGTCCTCATAACTTTTTAATTTATTAAACTCTGCATTGTGGTCTTCCTGACGAATAACCACCTTTTTTCCCTTGTCGTTGTATACGTCATAAGAAGCGACGGTCGGCATTTCTTGCCAATCCAGTTCGTCATCACTATCGGTTTGCTTAGATAATTGTGAGCCAGGAGTATTTAAAACGTTGCAGCTATCCAAACTATCAGTAATGCGATGAGCACGGCTGTTTGAACTTTTGGCAAGCTGAGCTGGTGTGTCTAAATGAGAATCATGCAAACTAGATGACCCGGGGGTATTAGGAGTGACTTTTGTGACGTCAACTGGGTTTGAATCATCAGTGTTTGAAACAGGAGCTTGTTCCTGTTGTTGTTTTCTAATCACGCGGTTGAAATGTTCTTGTCGGGGTGATAAAGGATCAGTGTCTTGTTTATTAGTTGTAGGTGCAAAAGTGATTGGACTTTCAAGAGACATTTCAGAACTAATATTTGGCTGAAAATGGTGATTGGACACAACGCTGGCGATTGAAGGATTCGACAAATTTGACAAGTGCTGAGGAATCTGAGGTCGATGCGGAAAAGAATCTGTGCTATACGGAGAAGCAATAGGAGATGGTCTGCTTGAATCAGAAAGCGAGTATCGAATGATTTGAGGCGTGCTGCTTTTTCTATCATCGTCAGCAGATTCGCCAAACTTCATGATGCCGTCAGAAGACGCGTTGTTGATCTTGAACTCCAAGTAATCGTCGTCTTCATCGGCGTATGGGTCGTCATTGTCGGCAGTCGTCGTAGCTGAAGGAATACTGGATCCAGACGCTGCAAAGGGATCGATAAAGGTGGTGGTTTGAGTATTTGCAGCTGAAGAAGAAGGAGGGAGAGTCGGCGTAGAGCCGTGAGAAGTCTGCTGCTCGTGAGACATTTCTAAAGCATGAATTGAAGCTTTTGAAGTCAAAAAAATGTGAATTGCAGAAGGAAAAAAAGAATTGAATGATTTCGTTTTTTGGGCGGCAGGAGTCAGAAGAATGCGCACGTTGTAGCATGTGACAGGAGCGTGAGTGTCATGTGACTAAAATAAATTATTACATTAAGTGTCATTACATACTGATAACAAATATCACGTGTAGATAACGATTTAAAACCTAACCCTGTAGCAGTCACACATCACATGACCATATTCTCATCGTTTAAACCCGGTTTTTTTCTCCTCATTTGACTTTTTTCCAATCCAAAACATTCAAATTCCAATTTCAAATTCCAATTTCGACCAAAATGGCTCCTGTAAGTTCTAAACGATTAGTAAACTTTTCCGCTTTGCTGTTCATTCAACTTTTGTTTTTTGTTATTGAGGCAGTAGGCACAGTTTTTCTAATCTTGAATCTTTTTGAATCTTTTTGAATCTTTAAATAATTTTTATAGCAGAGATCAACTCTTCAGAAACCCAAAAAGTACGTCATTGACGTGGCTGCTAATCAAGACAATGAAGTAGTTGATGTTGCAGCGCTTGAAAAGTTTCTTGTTGAAAACATCAAAGCCGAACTTGTAATCTTGGTGACTTGGTCATTGTGTCTCGTGAAGGTGACAAAATCATTATTATTTCACTCACAAAGTTTTCAGGCAAATATGCCAAGTATCTTGTAAAAAAGTTTTTGAAAAAGAATTCTCTTCGTGATTGGATTCGTGTTGTTTCGACATCAACTGGTGTTTATGAACTCAGATTCTTCAACCTTTCGGCATCTGACGACGAGTCTTCAGAAGGCGAAATTTTACAAGATGAAGAATCTTTGGTTGAAGAGTTTGAAGACGAATAGATTATTTAATTTTTGTACCTATTTAATGATTAATGAACGTTTTATTATATTTTCAACGACTTTGTGGATCTTCATTTCCAGACTCATTATCTCCTTCCTTTGGCGACGAATCCAATAAAACTGGTTTAAGAACTTGTTCGTCAAACTCCTGAAACCATCGAGCATGTTCATCTGCCGTTCTAGCCAAAATCCCTGATAACGACGTAGAACTAGCCGATGTACTGTTTTCTCCAATTTTTCCTTTCTTGAGTTTACTCGAACCAAACGACGAACTTCCAACCATTGGCGGTAAATCTGAAGCATCACTTTCAATTCCGCTATCCTCTTCATCTTCATCACTTTGAGAATCATGATACGATGACGATCTTCTGACTCGGGCCTGTTGACCATATGGTCCAACCCCTTCAATAGGTCCCATTCCAATATCTCCATTATTGTTATTGTTAATGTTGGTTCTTCCAATTGATCCATCTAACGGCATCATATCCCGTAATCCCGTTCCACTTCTTCTACTCATACTGCTGATTTGTGTTCTAGTTCCTAATGACGCTTCAATATCAAACTCATCATCACTTTCTGCTTCTTCAATAACACCAGTTCGAATGCCCAAGATTTCAAGCATACGAGCAGTTGTTCCGCCAAATACAATAACTGTCAACACGACAACAACCAAAACTGTAGCTTTTAATGAATTAGCATGTTCGCCTGTCAAACCTGCAGCCAACGCTACGCCAACAGCACCTCGAAGACCGGCCCAAAACAGCATCATTTGGTATTGTGGAGGAATCTCTTCTTGTTGGATAGTACCACGACCTCTGTTTCTTTTGCTTTGAATAAAGTTGATAAGTTTAGATAACGGAAACACAGACGCCCATCTCGACAAACAAATACCGACGGAAGTGACAATAATCAAAGCAGGTTTGAAAATAAGTTCAACTTCTGTAAACAACGAAAGACCCAAATAAATAAAGATGAAATTTTCCGATAATTGCGCAAGCAACTGGAAAATGTACTTGACTGCAATCTGAGTTCGTCGTGACATATTATAATAAGCATAATGCTTTAATGTAATTCCACAAAACAGTAGGGATACAATGCCAGACATATGACAACCGTTTGAAAAAAAGTATGAAGCATAAGCAAACAAAAGAACCAAACACGATTCAATCTGAGGAAATCGTCGGACATGAGAATGCTTTAAAATAAGAGCAGTCGTGATTCCAACAATCACGCCAATCATTAACGAAATTGTAAATGTCATCAAAAACAGACCCACACCTTTAAACAAAGAAGAAATGTGTAAAGATTCCCCACTAAACTTTTGAGCAGTTTCAAACATGACAATACAAACGGCATCATTGAGCAACGATTCTCCAAAAATAATGGTATACAGCTTTGGGTCCACTTTATACGCGTTGAAAATGGACAAAATGGTAACAGGATCGGTAGCAGAAAGCGTAGCGCCAACCGAAATGGCGTCCAAAAAGCTGATTTGAATGCCTTCCAAACCCAACGCAGTCCACAAATACAACAAACAGCCCAAAAAGATGGCACCCAGAAACGTACCAAGAAACGCAAACGTGAGAATGGTTCCAATGTTTCTGAAAAAGTTTGCTTGCCGCAGCTCGTAGCCCGAATTGAGAATGATTGGTGGTAATAACAAATTGAAAAAGTACGAATAACTAAACGAAACGTGCTTTTGAATGAAATGGCCTGGCGATACTCGAATAATCAGTCCAACAACCATACCGCTGAAAATCGAAATCACCGTCTCGTGAACAGCCTGAATCCGCTTCTGTTGTAAATAGTAACTCGTCCACAATGAACCAATAATTAACACAATCAATATAAACAGCGCCCAACTCGTAAAGATTTCTTCTGTCGTGGGATCACTCACTTCGTCGTCTGGGATATCTGGATCTGCGTCCGTACTGTCTCGTTTGGCCAAAACGTTGCCGAGCAGGATATACCCTGTTTCAATCGCCATATCAATGATTGTCATTGTTTTGATAGCTTATTAGTTTTTTATTAGAGTTTATGAATAAAATATATTTCAATAAAAAAAAATAAAAATACGCCAGAGTGTTCTCTGAACGTGTATGAAGAAAAAGAAAAATGAGAAAAATGGAATTTGGGCGTATATTGAGATACCCTAACCCTTGATTAAACTACATTGGTTAGTTATTAACTAAATCAGTTAAATTCATTGAAAACATTGAATTAAATTTTTTTTTTTTTAACGGCGGCAATTTTAATCATTTTTGTAATCCTGAAAAAGTTGGTATTTTGCATTTTTTGATATGTGTTTCTTTTTTTTTTTTTTTTTTCAAGTTGAAATAAATCGTTATCTTGATATCGGTATTTGTCCAATGATTCCATTTACGTTAAAACTGTTTTAAAAATCTAAAAATTAAAATTAATTTTGATCTTGCCTACTATGAATCAACAACTTTAACGAACTATTCAAAATCTCCTTCACATCCGTATAATGGTTTTTTCCAATTTCTTCCAGATTCATTCTCTTGAACACTTTGTTGGTTATTATGAGTCCACCATTGGCTAAATTTTTTGAAATAGAATCTTGATCGGGTGGAGCATTCAAATAACTATTGATCTCGCTTTTTCCTTCATCTATTACTTTTCTTTCTAATGATCTCCAATATGTTGCAGTTTGTAAACAGAAAATAGTTGACCAAGAAAAAGAAAACATTCTATTCAACACAATTCCATTTCTTTCTGCCAGCTTTGCCAACGCCGCAATGAGTTTAGGATGCAATTTGAAAAATGCAGGAAACGGCTTGTTTTGGGCAAGACTGTAATCAAGATACCGATCTGGCCAATCGTCCGGTCTTTCTTCCGCATTCAAAAACGCTTTGTTCAACCAAAGACTGTTGCAGATATCCAAAATGATTGATTGGTTTTCAATTTGTTCACGTTTCGGTGTTTTGCTAGATGGTATTTTCATCAGGTACCGCCAGTACCGCACCAGTTCGCAGATTTTAGATAAAATCACGCCAGACTTGGATAAAAACAGGTAATAAAACAAATCAGTCGACATTGACAAAATAATGGAATCATGGATTTCGGATTGAAATAACGTCACTTTTTTGAAAAAATCAATTATACTCAAGGCAACTGGTAAATTATCAGGAAACTGTTCAACTGAAAATAATCCATAATAATCCACAAATCCACACAGAGTTTGAAGCGCTTTAAATTGTTCACTTCTTTTGCCATAGTTTTTCAAAAACCACGTATTCTGCGACGGATCGTCTTTGTTGTACGCAGGAATGGCACCAAACTCTTGGTGGTACTCGAAAATCAGATTCATTTTCCAGTTCGATACAAGCATTCCAAGAAGTTCGTAAACGTACACATGGCGTGAAGCGAAATTTGAATCAATGATTCGACGAAGCGGGCCTAGGATTTGGGTTTCCATAGATTGTGCTGATTTCAATGGCAATAAAGCAACCAGTTGCTTCATTATAGCTGAATGAGAAACTCCATCCCAAACAGAAAGGTATTCATAAAGAAATTCTTCAGCAGCTTCTGGCAATTTGCGGGTATAAAGATAAAATGTGTACAACTTTTCTAAATAAAACTGTAAAAACGGACCATTATTGATTCGGCTAATTGTAGATGTTATTGTTGATTTAGAATGTGGCGATCCAGGTGCAATTTTGGGAATTACGCCTAAAGATCTTCCACCATAACCGTTTTCATATGTATCGTCTACAAAATCGCCACCTGGAGTTTCAGCCGCCCATTGAACACAATCATATAATTGTTGAAGTAACCAAGAATTGATACGGTTCCATTCTTTTGTCGTTCCCTTGTATAATAACAGTTGTAACAGCATTCCGTTTGTGTCGCCAAAAACAGACCCAAGTCGATCAGGAAATTTGAGTTTGTGGTATCCCAAAACGAATTCTTGGACTCCCATGATGTTTTCAATGGCTAATGATGGGTGATATGAAGAAAGCTTTTGTAATGTTGAAATTTGTGGAATTTTTGAATTATCAGATGAATTGATTCTATTTGATGGGTCAGGTCGTTGTAAATTAGTATTATCATTTTCACGGTATCTTTTATTATTTTGGTTTAATTTTTCGTTAATTTCTTCAACCCGATCGTTTTGATTATTAAAAGATTCATGGATTTTACGAATTTGAAGTTCCATGGCCAAATTAGGATGAGCAAAAACTTTTTGAAGTTTAATTGGAGCAACAGTTCCACGAAAAATATGAGGAGCGTATGATTTGTATAAACCCAAAAGACCGACAATGACTAAAGAATTAGGGAATCGTAGATAATACTCAACAAGCAATTTACAACGCCATGGAACAACTATTGCTTGAGTGGTTGATAAATAGAGTAAATGGCAAACGTAAGGGCGCGTTGTTTCATAAGGTATCTTTGTAAATAGGGTAGAATAGAGTTTGGTAATAATTTGGGGGTCAGAAAAAAACGGAAAAACTACAATTAACCATTTTAAAAGGGATATATGTAAATACGGGTGAGCACAGGGTTGAGAATTGGATTTGGAATTGGATTTAGAAGATTTGTCACGATCACGAAGAGGTCCATACGCAAGGTTTAGAATCAAAATAACAGCTTTTGAAGAAACAAGGGTTCTTGGGTATAAGTAATCACGAGTGATTGCAACTCTTAAAGGGGTTGGTATTCTGGTAGCTGGAGATATCAAGACTTTGATGAGATTTGTCAATGACTGAGAAGAAAGACCATAGATTGGAGCATATTGAGCCAAGGTTGAAGTAGCAGATTTCAAATCATCGGCATCTTGAGGCTTGTCTATTGGATCGTTAATATCTATGAAACTGACTAAAGCTATAAAAGTATAAACGCACAATTTCTAATCAAACCAATCGCGGTTTCCAATTCAGAATCGATTTTGTCAAAATCCATTTTGATTGAACTTGGAGTGTTTGTGGTAGAAAGAATAGAAAAGAAAGAGAAATGAAATGAATGACATGCACATGACCTAGTTTACAATCCACCTTTGATGCAACAAACGAAAATACTGAAAAACGCCGTTTCGATCCAAATTCGACTTTGAACGCAGGAAATCGTCAAAATCCCAGTAAAGAGCAGCCATTTTGTTGGAAAGTTCTAGTTTCTCTTGGAAAAGCCGTTTGGTCTCGTCAGGGTTTGTAGATTTGGCCCATTGGCTTGTAGTGAGGAGGTACTTGTCCATCAAGACTTGACGCTGCCGATAATACAGATTTCTAGCTTCAGTGTCTTCAGTCTTGATGGATTCTCTAGTAACAGGTTCAATATACTCGAATCCAAAGGTCCCAGTTCCTCCAAGCTTCTTTTGAATGAACGAGTCGTCGAAATATTTCGACAAATCCTTGTACTTTTTGGCAAACCTGATTTTACTTGCAACGACGGGATCAAGCCATGATTTGAGAATCGACCAAATGCCAGAAAAGATCCAAGGTGCGTTATAAAAAACCACGCAGCCCAAAGACTCTGGATAATAGTTTTCAAAGCATTGAATCAGGTATTTTGCAGCAGAATAGTCCATATTCGACACACCAAAGTGGGTCATGTCCAGAAACACGCAAATGGTATCAACAGGCTCTTTTAAACAAAAATGCATGTTTTCAATCAAAAAAACTGTGAATTCTTCAATTGATTTCAAGTTTTGAGCTTTTGGATCGTGTTTTTCGGGCTGGACATGAATGATTGGCCGTCCGTGCTTGTCGTTTCCATAAACCCAAGCTTTGCCGCTTCGGATTTGGTTAGTGAATCCGGTATTGCTGTCGTTGATTGCACCTTGCTCGCCTTTGAGCAGTAATTCGTTAGGCTTGCTATCGGTGATTCGCCAATAAAGAGTCTTGCCAAACATTGTTAAAGCATCATGAACGTCCCATTTGCGAGCACGAAGGTATTTGAGCAATAAGCAATCTGGATTGTCAAAACGGCACATTGAAAACACTTCATTTATCAGTTGTGCACCTGATAATCCATGGACTGCTTGGTTGAATTCGGGTTTGTGCTCATTGCTTTTGTTTGAGTCAGAATCGCAATAGGCCAAAAAGCGAAGCCACATCTCTTTAAGGCTTTGTTCCTGATCAAGACTTAAAGTTGATAAATGGCCTTTTTCGGTAGAAATAGTCAAGCTCATTGATATTCGTATTGATGATAGTGAAAAAAAAAAAGAAAGAAAAAAGGAAAGAAAGAAAAAAGTAAAGAAAGAAATCCAAATAAATAAATAAATTAAACTACTGGAACTTTTTGACTTTCCGTCTTGCTTGATTCAATCGTGCATTACTCGTATGAATCTCGTTATCCAAATCATCCAGTGTCTTGTTTTGAAACTCCAACTCTTCATAAATCTGTTGTCCCAAGTCTCTTTGAGTCCGAAGCGTTTTTCTTAATCCATCAATAGTTTGGTCTTGTGCTTGGATTTCGTCTTCATGCATTTGTAAAAGCCCGGCATTGTTGAGTTGCCGCGTTTTGTCGGTTTCGCCTCCTGAACCTAAAACTCGTCGACCCGAATTGACAAGGTTTTGGCCAAATAGTTTTGAAGGAAGTGAAGAGTTTCGCTATTTGATTGGTTAATAATTTCACATTTTGATAATTCAACACCAAAAAACTTACTTTATTATTGATACCGTTGTTGTCATTTTTTTTATTCAAAATGACATGACTGTTGACATCAGAATTAGAATCACCAATAATACTGTTCATGATCCAAGTTTTCCGACTTCCGTCAATTTGAACCAACAATTTCGATAATTCCTGTACAATATTTCGTCTTCTCATATATTCACCTTCTCCCAACTTATTATCGCCAATCAAAGAACCTTCCAATTCTTGTAATTTAGATCTAGCTTTAACTTGTAGCTTTCGTTCTTCTGCTGAAACCGCTGAACACGGTGATAACGCTCCAGGCACTGAAGCCCCTTTGATTTGATGAATCATTGCTCTAACTTCTGCAACAGCCTTTGCCCATTCTGTAGCATTTTGCAGCGTATTATCAGATCCTCTATTCCTAGCCTCTGCACGAATATGTTTGGAAATTTCCAAAAACTTTGAAACCGCCAACGAGTCTCTCCATTCATCCAGTTTCAGAATCCCTCTTAAATACAACTCTAGTCGCCGTCTTCGATCCTTTAGAAAGTCTTCATTTGTATTGCCTAACCACTTTTTTTGGGGAAATTGGACAGGTGATGGCTCTCCTATTTCATATTCAAGGTCCTGACTAAACGTGGCAAACTCCGAATACCGTTTTTTGATGATATAAGATGTGTGGCCTGGTAATGACACGTGAATAGTGTAATAGACGGGTTTATCTTGACTATAACTGGGTATCGAGATTTCCATTGTCTTCTTCTTCTTTGTCGTGTAGTTGGTGAATGGAATTGTTTTGAGAGCGAGTTTGCTGATAAGAACGCGCATCACGTTATCATCAGCTAAATTATGATTTATTTATTATTTATTTAGTGAATATGATTGGTGAAAACAAAGTGAACCCCGCAAAAATGGCCAAGGATTAAATGAAAAATGCGGGGAACATTTGTTAATTACACAAAATTGATTGGTTGATTGATTTTATTCAAGGAATAGAAATATACAAATTAGTGAATCTTTTCGTATCAGTCTTTAAATGAAACTTAATGCTAGCTTACGAAAACCAGGAAAATTATTTTAGTCCTTATGACCAAATCAATAATGCTCAATATTTCAAGCATCAAACATTTTTATTTTTATTTTTTTTTTGTATAACTTTAACTGGTATTGTTTTATAATCTCCAAGAATTATTTGAAGCTCTCGCTTCTCACCTGTTGGTAGTATCAATTTTTGGTCACTCGTGTTAAGTAGTCCAAATCACAACAAGTTTTTAAAAATCTTGATTTAAGCGTTTAGTGTTTTTTTTTTAATTGGCCCGAGATATAAAAACAGTAGTGAA